>VDFB02271358.1:59196252-59417516 GCA_007258455.2 Sequoia sempervirens | reverse complement strand
CTTTTGATGGTTCTGAAGGAGGTCTTGAGGCTGAGACCTGGTTAATTGGTTTAGACTGTTGCTTCGCCATGCACCCCTACGGTAGCAATACCAAGGCTCGGTGCGCAGTTATGCACTTGCGAGGCTTCGCGTCTACTTGGTGGCGTCTTGAGGAACAGAAACTGCATCTTGATCTCAGTATGGTTACTTGGGAGTTGTTCCTAGACAGGTTCAGAGCTCGTTTCCTCTCAGTTCACTGGAGGCAACGCAAGGCTGACAAGTTTCATGATCTCAAGCAATTGTCTATGTCAGTGGAGCAGTATGAGAGGCGCTTCTATGAGTTGAAGCAATATGCAGGGATTAGCCACGATGAGGGCATGTTAGTGCAGCATTTTGTTCGAGGCTTGAATGCTCGCATCAGTGGTGGTGTACGAGTCTTTGAGCCGAAGACGATGGAGATGGTAGTGGAGAAGGCTCGCTTAGTGGAGGAGAATTTGGCCATGGCTTTGGGTGGTCATATCGGAGTACAGATTGGTAGCACGCCCACACCTGGTTACATTATTCATGGAGGTCAGTCGCAGGGAGCAGGAGCTTCTAGGAACATGAACCCACCTTCTAAAGGGGGTCAGCAACGTCAGCAGCAGCAGCATCAACAACAACAATCACAGCCGAAGCATGAAAACTTTCAATCTTAGCAAGGTGGCAATTCGCAGTTTCATAGGGATCAGAACAGGATCAGGCACCAAATTCGACAGGAACGTTTTGCTCAGCCTGCACCTAGTTTTCAGTCAGCGCCGAGTCGAGCAAGCTTTCAACAATCCAATGCTCCATCCGAGGGCAGAGGATTTGGCCGAGGTACTGGTTGCTACTCATGTGGGCAACAAGGGCATATCGCTAGAGTGTGTCCACAGAAGAGCACTTCCGGATTTAATCAGAGACCTGCCGCTTCTGAGCCGACAGTGGGAGATGCGGGTAGATCTCATCGAGTGTTTTCCGCTGTTGACAATCGCCAGGGGGGATACCAGGATGCAGGTGCAGAGGCTTCTGGTAGAGGACGAAGTTCTGGCTTCGGAGCTCGCGAGTGAGCTCGAAAGGTTTCGATGGTGTCCTAAACGTCGTGATCTTGGCGTCTTGGGAGGATGTCTCCCTTATTTAAGAATCTTAATTTTTCTTTTTATTCTGTTATTTTATGGCTTCTAGGAGTAAGCCATATCCTAGGGGGGAGGATGTAATACCCCTCATACTATCTAGACTTATTATTTTACGTGCTTTGCTTGGATACTATGATGATACTGTATTGTTTGATGTGGTTAGTCAGATACTATGATGATACTGCTATTGTTTGATATGGTTAATAGATGCTAGATCTATGTTATTTCATTTTGGATATGACTACTTTATATGACATTATGGTTGATTATATCTGTTAATTTTATGAATTGTGATATGATGCAATGATTTAATTTAATATGTAATGTGATGATTGTTATTTAGAAATGTAATTCTTTGATTATGCTATAATTGTTAGAATAGGTGTGACGAAGGACAATATAGCATCACTCGTTCGCGAGTGCCCTGTTATGTTGCAATTCCTTCTCATAATGTAGTAACTGGTTTTAATGCTTTGATATATATATGTTTATATGCACATGTACACAACTTCGTTTGTATGCAGGATTGCAGGTATAAGTCTCGATTCCACCTGCTTCGGCAGGACAGGGCGAGCACCAAATAACCCAACGGATAAATGTTGATACAGAGGTGACGATGAAGTCCTCCCGTCCCATGATGTCAGGTTGTCTCATTTGTTGGTATAGTCGATATGTGTTATTGTCGTTATTGTCTGTTGTGTTATGGGTTTTGTCTTAGTTTATTTTATGAGGGCATTTACAGTTATAACTAGTCTTTATGATTGAAATAATTATTTATTTTAATGTTGGAGTAAATGGTATTTAAATATTTAAATAATTTAATTATTTTTGAAAATCTTACATTTCAATTAAATAATAATTAAATTATAAATCTGCTTAAAATATTTTAATTAAATAAATTGGTGGTGGATAATTATGAGAATAAATTATTTAAAATAAATTTGAGATGTGAGTTGCAAGAAAAGTTGAAAAAACAGGAATTAAAGTAATAAAAACAAATAAAAGAATAAAAACACTGTGTGAGCCAATAGGGTTTGAGGGTTGAAAAGAAAGCTTGTTTTAAAGATTGATTTTTCCTTTTATCTGGATTTTTTGAGGAGAGCTTTGGAGAGAGGAAGAACATATTTTATTTAACTATGAATTTTTGAGAGGTGCTCACACACACACACACATACAGAAGAACAGAAAGTTGAAGTGCTCAGGTGAAGGTGGATTTCGTTCTGGACTACGGATTGGAATCGGATTCGAGGGCATCTTCAAATTTGCATTGGACTCCAGGTTCCTCTCGTAGTCTTCTCGTACCCTTCTGTTTATCTATCTGTTTCAGAAAAAAAATATATATTTTATTAAAAATGATTCTTGTGATTATAGAAAACTTCTGTTGATTGAAAACTAGGGCAGATTATTGGAATAGAAAACAAAGAAAATCATAGTTATTATACTGTACAAATTCTTGTCAAGACAAAAACCCCGATCTGCTGAAACGTTCGATTTATCTATGATAGGATTTTAAGAAAATGATATCTTTGTTGAAAGTAATAAACTTTGAAGTTTTAGAAATGTGTATATATTTTAAATATGGTTGGACCTATTCATTGTTTTGTAATTTCTTTTTTTACTCTGTTATTTACCTCTATACTTTTACCCAGAATATATATATGTATATATATAAATATACATATATATATATACTGGTTTATATTGGGTTGTTTACCCAGAATATATATATATATATATATAAATATACATATATATATATATATATATATACTGGTTTATATTGGTTTGTTTTAATAAACAATGCATTGGTGCGTCGGCCGTACGACCGTCGCGAATTGTATATTCCTCTGAAATCGAAATATTTTATGTCAGTGTTTTAAATTTATACATCTGTGCATAAATCCGTGTTTTTCCGTTTTGGTGGGCGTGTGTTTTAAATTTGTAAATAAAAAATTTATATTTACAAAGTTGTTGTTTAAAAAAAAATAAATAGAAAAATCGATTTGTTTGGGCTCGGTGGATGGACAACAAGCCCGTCTTCTCCCTCAATCCCGCCGGCAAGAGGGCCGAGAAGAAATCGGCAGCAAACAGCGAAGAACATATCAGTAAGGGCGGGGGCCGGCCTATGCGCAGGGTTTAAATGTAAGCTTTGTTTTTTTTTGTTTTTGTATTTTTTTTTATATAATATACATATATTTATATATATATATTATATATATATATATATACATATATATATATATATGCAGTATATACGTATTTAATTGTTATTATATGGTGTTTCTTTAAATTTTGTTAAATATAATAATTATAATTATTTTATTTTATATATTAAATATTATAATTATAATTTAGTTTTAAAATATATATATATATAATCATTATTATTTTAATTGGTTTATATATATATATAAATACGTATAATTTTTGTATATATAATTGAAATGTCGAATAATGTGTTATATGGGCATTTGTGTATTTAAACATGACATTATTTTTATTAATTGTTTTGGTTGAACAAATATTTTTTAACAAGAATTAGTCTGTAGATGTGATTGTGAATTCTTTTAAGACAATCGTATTTAGTTACTCAATTGGGATTAGAATCAAATTTAATGGTGCAACTTTGCAAAATATTATGTGAGTTTTACTTTTATGATATGTAGTGATGTCTTTGTGGGAACCCGTTGTTGATTTTTGTAATCTTATCCTAGAGGCTTGTTATTTTATGATGTCATCTTCGCTTTGGTAGGCTTTGAGATTTTTGGTTTTATGAGAGGAAGGGTTGAACAGTTGGTTGAGACTTTTGATTTTGAGCAATTGCGAGATGGTTAATACCTCGTGTATCTGAGTTTTGGTTTTATGATTTATATGTGTTGTTTCAACCCTTGCCTACTCGAGATTTGTTAGGGGTCATAGGTGGGAGAGTGGCTCTTCGTGGGCGCCGGCGCCTCGGATGAGGAAGGGCCAGGATAACCCTCGAAGAGTAGTAAACAAGTGATAACCTAAACAATAGATTTAGGGGGAAGGGTAGTTTAAAAATACAAGATAATAAAACTTTGGATTCCTCGGCTATGCATTAGGGCTACCTTAGACTAGTGATAGACTGAGAAGGCCGTGGTCGGCAAAGTCAGAGTCTCGTCCTCGTGAGAGACTATTGGCTCCGCATCAGCTACCCTATGGTGACGGCGCCTCAGTTAGGAGGAAGGGCCAGGATATCCATAGATGGGTGCCGGCGCCTCAGTTGGAGGAAGGGCCAGGAAATCCCATGAGAGCTATGCGATGACACTCTCCACTTGACACCCTTGTGCTTGTTGTTGCCTCTGGATGTTATCTCGTTGTGATGTATCTTTGATTTCTTGTGAATTTGATTTGTGATTGTTTTGTGATATTACTTCATGTTATTGTGATGAGTTCTTGGTTTAACTGGTTATGTGATTTGAGTACGTTGTTGGTTGTGCATTGCATATTTGAGTTGTTCTTGTTCTGTATCATGTTGTTGAGTCGGTTTGACATTCATGGTCGGGTTCACTTCCTCGTCACCTCTGAGCACGGGGGGTGAGTTACTTCGTAATTCACATGGTTGGGTGGAACGTGCTCCGCACCCGTTGGGTTCCCCATCAGCGTCTTGTCTTCTCAGCTTCCGCAGTGCAGATGTTCCAGTGATCAGTTGTACTTCATGTTCATTATTTTGTATCAATTCCCATGTTGGGAAATTCAATGTAATTCTTGTATCGAAGAAGATTGTAATGTAATATTATTTCAATGATGTAATAGTTAGGTTTGAATTGGATCATGTTACAAGATTTATCATGGATGTAATTATGCGATGTTGTCATACTCACATCATGGCTATCAGTTGTATCTTTGTATATGGTTTTTATAAATTAAATGGTTATGTTGTTTTCATTATCTTTATGTTGTGTTGTGATTGCAATGTAACCTCGCGTGCCCCAGAGAACCATGTGGTTTTAATGCTATGTGTTATGCTATGTGTTTATGATTTAATGTTGTTACATGTTACTTCTTTTATTTTAAAAAAAAAATTTATTCGCTTTATGTGTGTGTTCTCTGGGGTTTGCACGACGGGCGTTACATGAAGAGGCAAAATACAATTAATACAAATAAGATCTAATCATCCCTTAGTAAAACATAATTGGCTTATTTCCCTATTATCTAGTCTTAGCCCCATTCTTATATTTATTTAATAAGATCAGGGCCTTTTATTAATGAATTATAGATAAGTAAATCTTCCTCAAAATAACATAACCTAATAAATAAATATAGTTATCTTTTTCTTATAACTTGGTCCAATTTATTCACTTAATAACTAATTCTTCTATGCAGTAAATAACTTAAATACTAACATTATACAATACAAATGCATAAGAAAAATAAAATACGACTTAAAAGATCAAATGCAGCCACTACGAGAGATTGACAAAAGAATCAACATGATTATTTAAGTTTTTAAAGTTTCCTATTTTGTTCAAAAGCTTCCCTAATGATAGGTTAACAAAGGTATCAGGGAGGTTATTTAATCCTCTACAATATTCTACTTTCAAGTGTTACAGATGTGACAGGTTGGCAAAGAAACAGAGAGATATTATCTAAACCTTTAAACTTCCTATATGTTCAAGTGTGCGGATGAGATAGAATGAAAAAGAATTTAGAGAGATTAATTAAATCTATACATCCTGCCATGCTCAAGTGCATCACTGTTACAGGTTATCAATGGAACCAGAGAGACTATTTAATTTACTACACCTTTGCAAGTCTAAAAGTTGCAGTTGTGACGGGTTGCCAATGGTTTTAGGGAGACTTTAATTCTGTACAATGCCTCAATTCTAAATGCTGTAACAGTGACAAGTTGCTAAGTATATTAGAAAGTGAATATTGGAAAAAGGAAACATCACCATCTACTTGCATTATTACCAAATCTCAAATGTTATCCGCCAGACTAAAGAGGAGGCGAAAGGTAAGGTGCAAATACGTGACTTAAGAGCAGGAGAAATATAAATAAATAAATACGTGACTTAAGAGCCTATAAAGTATTTGTGAAGTTTAACAGAGACTTAAAAACTTGGGCAGGATATAAATAAATAAATTAATCTTTAATTTGGTTGAAATTCCTTCAATGTATTGATGCATTGCTCTCAGCCTTATAATGTAAAAAAAATAGAATGTGAATGAACTTCATTCAAATCAATTCGAAACTTCATAGTAACTTATTTCTGTTTGGAGGAGAGTTTCTAGAGATGCGCTCAAGTTTGAAGTCTGGATGATGAACTTCACCACGATCAAGGGGAGATCTCTGCTCTATTAGAACATTGACAATAATTATTTTCAAGTGCTGCAATTGTGATAGATTGCCAGCAGAATCAAGCAAGTTATTTAAATCTTTAAATCTCCTATCATGCTTAAGCGCTGCAGCTAAGACAGGCTGACAATGGATCAGGGTTATCTATGCCAAAGTCTTTCCAAACTGACGATATACAACATCATCACATACCTTCCGAGAGGCTCATTTCTCACTAAGCAAAGGGGATTACTACGAATACTACACCCTAATAACATAGACAACAACATAGGCATTAAAGTATGATGAATCAACTAACCCACGACAATAAGTTACTTTCCAGGACAAAACACCAAGGTGGGGAAAACTGAATGCACACTAACATGGCTTTAGAGTTTGAAGGATACAATGGATAATGACCAAGTCAGTATGAGAAAATTGCGACCAAGAGAGGAGGAATACACAATGAAACAGAATGATGGAATCTTGCACTAGGGATACACAATGACTAGTCAAAGGATAGATCCATCGACCTCTTAAGTAATTATACATTAACACAAATAAAATTTTGCATGAGGGATGAATAATCAATTTATTGCAGTCAAAGGTATGGCTCCTAGACTTGGGTAAAGTTACTTGCAGAAGATTGAGATATCGCAATACGTACATGAATCACCAAGCTTGAATGAGATATTTCAATGTAAAGTAACTAAACTTATAATTTTGGACATTAAACATCGAAGACCACAACGTATAAATTTAAATCAAAATCTCAGCATGCACATGCAATTTGAACCGTCAGAATGATTTACAATTCGCACACAACATATCAAAAGTATAAAGGGGAAAGAAGATTGTACTCTTGTCCAGAGAGCATTGACAAAATGTTTCAATGGACGTTGCAAATCAATGTTGACTGGAACAAAAACCCTGTGCCGAATAATCCATGACAGAAGAAACAACCCTTCGAACCTGCAATCCCCATTTTTGATCCGATCCAAGAAATGTCATTATTCTAAAAAAAATTTCTTATAGACCAGATTCATATTCGAAGCTAAGGATCAAAATATCATAACCCCCCTCCTTCTCCAGAATAATTCTTATTTAATTTGTTTCATGGTGTCTTTTCCACTCCCATCAGGGAACTGTTCGACTCCCATCACTTATTATAATTTCTTTGATGGTGTCTTTTACACTCCCATCAGCAGACCGTTGCACTTCCAATAGTTACGATTGAATGCCAGCCACTACCCCTATTCATTAATTTATAATTGAATCCTTAATATATGAACCAAATAGATCAAATATTAAATATTTAATAAATATTTAATAATTTAATCTTTCTTTTAGTTACACTAGAATATATTTAAAATATTTTCACCTTAATTTATTTAAACTTAAGTACAATTTTAATATTTAATCCTCTCTAATATTTTCTCATTTTTTAAAAATTTATTAATTGAATTTAATCATTAAATGATAATTATCTTTCCTCAACTAATCCGATTACTTTAAATAACTAACTCCCAAAGATAATTAAATTAACGTTTATTATTGAATCTAATTCTTTATTTAATTCCAAATAAAATAAGTAACCTTATAATTAAATTAGCTTTGTTAATCAAATCCAAGCATATTATTAGTGTTATCTCATAACCTTAAAATTAAATAATAAAATCACCACATCATCATGACATTACCAACAACAACTTACTTGACATCAACGACAACCGCAAACGGAGGGCACTACATCATCTCTCAATCTTAGACCTTCTTTTGAATTGAGATTTTCTGTCATGCCCATAATTTTACACTAGAAAAACCTAACATTTTTTTTTTTTATAAAGAAAACACATTAACTTCGTCTAAAACTTAATGCAAGTGCTAAGTGCCATTACAAAGTTCCATTGTATAAAGAACATGGTTGGAGCTATATTCAAGATGTTGCTACAATTATTCCTTCATAATGGAATTATTATTCTTTAATGTCATGCCCACATTTTAATGTGGATCTAACACAACCATCACAACTTTTTTTTAAAACAAAAAAAAACAACATAGATTCATAACCCAGCATATAAACATAGTGCCACCTTTACACAATAGGACTTCTAGGTCTAACATTAATATTATTAATACATTAACCATACACAATTATGGTAGTGCTCTATACACATCAGGTGGTGTTGCTTGAGCAAACTCACCATCAACGCATCACTTGAGAGTGGAGATGTGGGAATAAACATGATCAGGTGCATGAGGTCCATCATGTGCACCCTTAAATGATGAACAAGGTGACTCTAGGTGCTAGGTTATAGTTATACTAGTTTTGTACCATGGTTGGGTATTATTAAAAGTCTATCTTGACAATAGCAATAATCTTCACACTAAAAGGGGAGTATATTAATCTATCATGAGGTTGAATCTCATTTCAATAGTTACATTTTTCATATATTAGATAAATACTATCATGTTTGTGCAAATTGTTCACAATAATTACTTAAGATCATTGTTCTTAATCGATACCCCATAGGGCCTATATGTTTATGATGATATCTAATGTTTAAACCATGAATAATTAAAATGTCCTCACCTTCTTTGTAAATATTAAATATCTAAAACTTGATCACCTATAATCACAAGGGTAACTCATATTCCTATATATATGTATATTGTTAAGGATAATGATTTCTTATTCTAAATTGCACATTAAAATGGTATGTTATTCAATGCTTAAATTTAAAATTTGTCTTCTCTTCATTTACCTCCAAGTATTATAATAACAAAATACATCAATATTTATTTACACAATTGATATGCCTAAATAAATGATTATGAAGTTTTCTTTTATTTTCCTAATAAACCATAACTCTAAACTCATGACCTTTTTACCCATAATTTTTAAATAAAATCATTTCAATATATATTTCTTAAAATAAAATTGACACTTAAAAAGAAGATAAATAATTACAATATCATAAATCATTTTTAAAAAAATATCACAATTAGAATTTATTATATATATGATTTATTAGATATATAAAAACTAAGTTTGAATTATCTTACTTTATAAGCATCATCCAAATAAAAATTAAAAAAACTAAATTTAAACCTTAGATTTCTAAGAGAATTCCACGATTTCTTTTCTTTCCTAATTCCTAGGATACTTAAAGGGAATGTTTTAATGTGTAAAAACTATTTAGGGATGAGACTTATTAAGGACTCCTTTATAGATTTTAAACACATAAAAAGAAGAAGAAGCACATATCAAATTTAATAAGAGTTGGTTTGCAATAAACTAGCTGTCCTTATGATATCCCCCTCCATATTCTTTATTTATCTAAAGCTAATTTAATATTTTGAACCCTAAATGGAAGACGGTCTACTATTCCTTTATCATTATGAGGCCACATAAGGGAAGGAACTTAAAGGGGTATGGAAGGTAATTAATTTAGAGGTGGAAAGTGGTCGCCATTATAATATGGGTGTTTCGCATAATGAGAGGGAGTGCCCCGAAATTTAAAAAAATAATGGGGACGATATTGGGCAAAGAAATGGCACTCAAGAATCCCTCATCCTCACGCCTCATATCAAAAAGTTAAACACATACTTCTATCTTCTGCCTTAGATAAAGATTAAATAAAAATCAGAGTGTTGGATTTACTCGGCCAAGCCCTAATTGGGGGCCTCCAATCTGACCTAAAATCCTCTTCTTCTTTTTTATATTTCTTTTTATTTGAGCCTCGCCCTCCTATTGAGGTACAAAAGTCTGCGGCGGCCCAAATGGACGAGGTCTGAGGGAAGTAGGGAAGGGAAGATTTCTGCATAGCTATATCAACAAAGAATGAGTGAGATGTTAAGCCCCTATTCTTTTTTGTTTCCTTGTATTTTCTTCTGTACGTTCAATGCACAGAACAAAAGCCTCTGCCTTTTTGGTGTTCATTCTCCTCTTTTAAATGTTTCATGCTATTTGTTCAAATACTATTATTGTATTTATGAAATTTACTATGCATTTTGTTATCCTGTGTTACAGACAAGATTTAAATCATGGTCTAATGCAACCATTGGCTATTGAGGAGAGAGAGGCCGACAACTCTGTGAAGGAGTAACTGTGTCATTTAAAATTGTTTTCCCTTGTGATTTCAAACCCCCAAAGCCCACAACTTCACTCATATAGTTGATTTATGGGAGATTTGGGAATGAGGATTTTTTTTGTACTTTACCGAATATATATATTGCTTTCAGACAATGAAGAAAATTAAACTAAGCTAACAATCTGAAGGCTAATTTTTTTACTCTCTTATTTAATCAACACAGATGACTGAAATGTCTTTCCTTTTACTATGTGTTGCCAAATGAAAACTATATATATATATTTGTTTATATTTCCTAATGTCCAAGGGAATTTATATATGTATATTTTTATTTATTTATTTTTGTTTAATGGTTTATAATATATTTTGATGATTACTATTAATGGGTTCATCCATTTGTTGGATTGCTACCCATTCTTGATTAAATCTGCCATTTTTATTTTTATTTTCAAGTTTCCTTCTTCCTTATACAACAAGCTCCATTATTTACTATTAAGAACTTTATAAATCCTTCCTACCTTCTTTTTCTTCTACAAGATACATTTTAATACCAACGAATGAGATTTTTTTATTTGGACGGTAAGCTAGGCAATATATATATAAAGCAGTACTTTCTGCAACTATTTCCTCTAAAATTTTGGGCAGGTCTTTTTAAAGAATACTTGTTATTTCATAAGAACCTAGTAAAACAACATGACCCAAATTCATAACTATTTCTTTGTATCTGTAACTTCATTATTACATCATTTCTCTTCTCCATGAGTTAGATTAATCATTTCTTCTGCAATAATCAAGCCTTGGAGTTTATTTTACAAGACAACCCTTTATTGTGAGTAATATTTGTAAGATAAAGCAATCTTAACCATTTCTGTAGAATTCACGTCTATTCTACTCTATCTCTTTTTTTTCTTTTACAAAAACATATTATCTTTTTCATCCCATTTTCTAAACATGGCTTCAAGAATTCCTCCAAAGACAAATAAAAGTATTAATTAGTGAAAAAGTGAAGGATAAATACTTCCTCCATCTCCTTTTCTTTTGTCCCATTGCAACAAGATGTACTAAAATTTTGAATATCACAATTAGTGTTTAGAAGTATAATGTATACCATGCCAATATGTACATATTTTATTTTTCTCATTCTTCCTTTGAAGAGATATGATACTCATCTCTTCAACTTGCAATATTAAAAATAACATTAAAAAAATAATGATTTACATGCCAATAAACAAGGACTTTTTTTTTCTCACCCTCTCATTTTACAACAAAATATTAGCCTTCACTATTACATATAATATTTAAGAATACAATGAATAATACACACAAATAAATAAGGCTTGCTCTCCACCCTACTGTAATGGCGTCATGGAGCCTCGTGGGCTCTAGCCATACCCTCGAGCAAGGAATTATTTTAGCTCCATGTTGATAAATGGAGTCTTCTCTCATCTTTACAAAAAGGATAAGACTACATAGCACAATTTCCATGTATCCATATTTTCTACCTTCTATTTCTGACCATAATCCATACACTATGTTACCTATTTACAACTATTAACAAGGGTACATGAAAATAAGAAGAACTTATCTCTTTCAACCATCTTTGCTCTCTAAGCCAAGCCATCTGGGTCATTCTCTCTTCCCAAGAGTTGAACTCCTCTCCTCTTCTCATTATTTCTACTCTCCCCACTCAAGTTCTCCAAGAGGAGAAGTGGGTAACGCCCACATCTTCCATCTTCTTGGGATATATAGGGATCCTCCAAACCTACACTCTTTCCCACAAGTGCTCACACATGTGTGAGTCTTGTGCCAATTCCAAGAACTTTTGGGGAGTAGAAGGTTGAGAGTGATAAGTCACTCTTCCCAAGCCCCAACACTTTTTTGAATTTGTCACATTCATGAATGTGGAATTTTGAGGGGTCTTTCCACATCCCAAGGACAAGTTGACATGTGTCAAGAAGGTTCCAAACCCATAGGTATAGGTCCTAGGGTTCTATTCTTGTTAAAAAACCAAGGAAATTGATTTTGTTATCCCTTTTTAAAACCCACACAAAAATCCATATGAATTTTGATCTTAACCAAGGGTTCCAACCCTAGCCAAACTCACATCACATGTCGTACAATTGGATTCTACTCAAACATAATCACCCAACCAATAATAAAACCTCAAACCCTTCTAAGTCAAATGGTATCAAGACATAATAACCCACCCAAAATAACCTTGGACAGAATAACCTGGCCAAAATAACCCAAGGACAAAATAACCCAAGGTCATAATAACCCATGGACAAAATAACCCATGGTCAAAATAACCCATGGACAGAATAACCCATGGGCATTTTAGATCAAGCTAGTAAATTAGAAATGACATAAAATAAATTATAAATATGATTGTGAGGCATCATAGCCACTATTTAGGGATGTATTTTCCATTTCTCTCAATGGTTGTGGAGGAAAATTAAAGGTGGTCTAAAAACACGTTACAGTGTCGATGAAGTATTTGCATATAAGATCAAGAAACTTGCTACATTAGCTTTTGTGCCTCAGATAGACATAATTGATGCATTTGAAACACTTCAACAATATTCTTATTATATAGAACATGAGGAGACCCTGCAACTCATAATTGATTATTTTGAAGACACATGGATTGGCAGACTAACCGAAAGAGGGAACAGACGATCACCCAAGTTTCCAATCACAATGTGGAATTGCTATTTAGCTACTCGAGATGATATTCCCATAACCAATAATACTATTGAGGGATGGCACAAAGGATTTAGTGAATTACTTCAAACATTGCACAACTCAGTCTAGAAATTCATCAAAGTAGTGAAAAATGAATAGAGTCTCCAAGAGAAAAGAATAGAGAAATATATGGCTGGATACACTAGGCAACCAAGTAGGAAAAAATACCGTGAACTCAAAGAAAGAATAAAAAGATTGGTTGATGGTTATGACAACCATAAAATTTTATATTATATAAGAGGCATCGCTCATAATTTGACACTTTAATTGAAATTTTGAATAATAAAATTTGTTTAGCAACATACATGTAATTTATAAAATTTTTTTTCCTTTCTCTATATTCTTATGGGGATATTTTGTCCATGGGTTATTCTGACCATGGGTTATTTTGGCTTGGGTTATTTTGTCCCCAGATTATTGTGTCTGAGTTATTTTGTCCAGGGTTATTTTGGTCAGGTTATTATGTTCTGTAACCAAGTCAAATAGGGCTACACTTAGAACTTCCCAAAGATGTATTTGATTTGATTCCAACATTTATCTATCCTCCTATTTTCATATTCAATTCTCGACCTTAAATGTTAATCCCACATTGACTCACTTAATTTCCTACACAACATAATTAAGCACAGTTAGACATAATAATAAACCACATTAATTGTAAATCGAATCTTTGTAACTTTATGCATGAATCATTTACATAGCTAATTACTCTTCCAATGTAATACAACACAACAATTATCTTGTTTCAAATTCATCTTATAACTTTGAATATCATACAATAATTCACATGCACATACATCTTCATTAAGTAAATAACAATGATATAACATAAAGTAAAAATAAACTATAAGGTTATTGTTAGACAATCACCTTCATATCACTTGCAAAATATCTAACCATCTACTTAGGAGAAATATATAACAATTTAAGGTTGTATTAGTCACATGCAAAGAGAGGTCTTACATTTTCATAAAAGCAAGCCATTAGTCTCATTTCAAGTATAACCACAATCTTGAATATTTTGCTTCTCATATCATTCATCTTGAACAACCAAAATCTTTGAAGTTTTGCTATCTTGAGATCTAGAACTATCTTGCATCAACATCAAGCTTATCAAATATCTTTCATACTACAAATCTAAGAACAAACAAAGAAAAACTAGAGAAGATCAATGGAGGAGAATCAAATTTGGCATAGAGATTGAGTATTATTGCTTCATTATTTGGATTTCTATGATTATTTTTTCTTCATTGTAGGATTAGGGTCTTCATAGCTTGAATTAGATAGTTTTGTAGTTGCTATTATTGGTTCATGCTTATTCCAATGAATTTTAACCCTATCTTCATTTTGTGAACCCAATATGAATTGAACATCCTTATTGTATCTTTATTTTTATAAGGCTTTTCTAACCTTATCTTGTTTTGTTCAAAAATTTAAAGACTAACCTTCTGCAAATCAAGTTGAAGACAAAACCCTAAGATTTTCCAAAGATTTCATCACATCTTTCAAAAAATTGAGAATTTCTTTTTAGGTTTTTACTATACGTCAAGGATCATATCAGGAGCCTATATTCCAAAAATTAGATTCAGGTCGACATTTTTGAGTGAGTTATGCTATTTTTCATAATTTACAAAGATTTCATCATATCTCCCAAACTTCTATGAGAATTTTTCTAGTTTTTTACAAAAGGTGAAAGTTCATCACATAAGCTTACCCTCTAGTTTAATTAGCTTTAGTTCAAATTTTTTTAGAAAGTTAAATCTTTAATTATGGTCATAAATCAACAATTTTTTCAAATTTTTTTGTAGATCTAGAAAGATCGTAGAATTATACAAGAGGTTTGTTGTTTACATTTTTAATTATGACCTCAAATAATTAAAAAAAAAAATTTAAAAAAATTAGTACTTCTTCATAAATCTACTCTCTAGGGAATTAAGGATTTTTTCTAAATATTTTACATTATTGGAAAGTTCTAAAATTTTTATCAGGGGTACCTTTTTTGTATTTTTATTTTTTAGGTAAAATATATATTAAAATAATCAGATCATGGAATCACATTGATATCATGCAAATTTTTTTTGGTTACTAATATCTTATTTTCAACTTGGGGCAATCATTGGGAGAAGACCTTTTTTTTTTTAAAGAAGGGGTAAAAATTTATTCAATCAAATCCAAAATATAGAGCAAAGGCCAAAGGCCAACATCAACACTGCATATTCATGTCTTCCAATAATAACCTCTCAACAGTCCCATGATAATTAGAAGGTAACTCATCCCTTCCACTAATATCCCAACCATCCATGTTCTCTAAAGCCCACTTTTCCAAACAATCAGCCACTCTATTCCATTCTCTAGGGATATGACAAAAGGAGACAAAATCCAAGGAACTGCATAGACTTAGAATCTGTCTAACCAAAGAGGCTAATTTCCAACTAAGATCCTCCAAACTTTGGTTGTTCAACATATCCACAACAATCTGAGAATCTGACTCACAGATGATCCTCCTCTAGCCTAAAGAGCATCCTCTCTCAACTACAATCTTAATAGCAAGGGCCTCCATCAGATTATTAGAGTGTTGACCTTTGTAAATAGAGAAGAGAAAAATCACACCACCATCATTACCTCTACCTATACCCCTAATACCAACATGTCCAGGTTTCCCACGAGAAGAACCATGTATATTAATCTTCAGGACCCCAGCTGGGGGAGGTGTCCACCTCCCATCCCAACAAACCCGTTGCTTGACATTTCAGGGTCTTTTTCCAGAAATGCATCCCCATCTACTATCCCCTAGGGTCAAATTCCTCACAATAGCATGATAACTAGGATCAATACTTTCAGACATATCACACTTAGCAAAAATAGTCTCCTGAAGCCTACTAATTATCATCTTCCATAATTGAAAACTTCCTAATTTGGAGCCACAAAAATTTTTGTGGTTCCTCTCCAGCCAAAGGTTTCAAAGAATGAAAATAGGCCCAATAGTCCAGACCACCTGCAAGAAAGAAGTCTTTGCTGGAGGCCTGCCCAAACTTTCCCAAAATTCAATTAGGGAGGTAGCATGAATACAACCATGACACCAAGCCTCCCACCATCTATTCCTTATCTCTCTAGAAAAAGGGCAAAGAAAAAACAAGTGGGAGGTGCATTCCTCACTGTTCGAACAAAGGAAGCAAACAGAAGGTCCCTGAAAACCTTGCTTGCGAAGATTCTCCCAAGTGAGGCATTTCTTTTGAGCCACCAACCATAAGAAAAAATTACATTTGGGCCAAGAAAAGTTATTCCAAACCTTCTTCCACCAGTGCACCTCAGCTAGACCATGTAAGTTCTTGTCAAGTATAGCATAGCCTTGAGCAACAGCAAATTTACCTTTTGGGCTAGGACTCCAAGCCAAAGCATCCCTCTCATTAAAGGAGTTGTAGAACCTACCCTCCAAAGCTTTAGTAAGAACAACACGATCCTCATCAGAACCACCCATGGGCCACTCCTGAGGGTCCTTCTAGCAAGTCACCTCCACCCAACCCATTCGCTTGACTATTTTAAAATGCTCCACTTTAATCCATCCAGCATCAATAAAATTATGGCAGAGAGGTTGAAGCTTAGGGAAGCTAGAAAGAATGGGAGGGTGGCCATCCCAAGAGTCCTACCAAAACAAAGCATCAGAGCCTTTGTTACATATCCAGAAGAGACCATCCTTAATAAGATGAGCTCCCTTCTTAAGAGTCCAATATACAAGAACCTTTGCCCAACAAAGCAAGCCGCAACACATCAAGGCTATCAGCACCAGGAAGATACTTGTGGGAAAGAATCTTGGCCCAATCCTGATCCTGATTGTTGCACCACCTCCAGTACAGCTTGGCAGCCAAAGTCGTGACAACGAGAGCTATCAACCTAAGAGCAAGGCCTCTAGCATGCTTTGGCTTGCAGACAAACTCCCACTTGACTAAACTCCACTTCAAGGATAGGAGGCTGCCAGACCAAAGGAATTTATGAGAGAGAGCATCAAAATCCCTCAGAAAGGTGGAAGGGGGGCCTGAACACAACACCTATAAATGGGGAGAGACTGCACCACAATCTTTAGGAGAACCACTCTCCCAGCAGAAGATAACCATCTATAAGTCTAGTAACTAACCTTACTTTAGAATTTATCCAAAATCCCTTGCCAATAATCTCTACACTGAGATCCCAAGGTACATCAAAGGAAGGGAACCGATCTGAAATCTAAGGATCCTAGCAATCTTGCTCTGAATAAGCCGAGGAGTATTAAAGAAATAAATGGAGGTCTTATCATCATTAATACTCTGACCTAAAGCTTTCAAATAGATATCTAAATCTCTCCTAAAATTCACTGCCTCACTAATTCTAGCCATGCCCATCAACCCAGTGTTATCCATAAACTAAAGATGAGAGTAGGAAGTAAGATTATTGTTCTAGCTCCAACCTTGGATAAAACCCTGCCTCACCTAAGATTTTATAAATCTTCCAAGACCCTCTGCCATGATAATGAATAAATAAGGAGATAAAGGGTCCCCTTGCCGAAGTCCCCGAGAAGCACTAAACAATTTTGAAGGTTCCCCATTAATGAGAACTAGGAAGGAGGACAAGGTCACATAGCTAAGAACCCAATTCACCCACTCCTCATCAAAACCAAAAGCCAAAAGAATTTTCTGTAAGAACTCCTAGCTCACCCGATCATAAGCTTTAGCCATGTCAAGTTTAATAAACATAGCCTTATCCTTAGAGGTAGCCATAGAGTGAATAGCCTCCATTTCTATCACAACCCCATCCAAAAAAATTCTTCCCTCAACAAAACCACCCTGCTCAGTAGAGATCAAAGTACCGAGGAGTGGTTTGAGTCTCTTAGCAATCAATTTGGTGATGATCTTATAGACAACATTACATAACGCAATATGCCTAAATTGAACCAACCGATTAGCCCCCTCTTTCTTAGGTATGAGATCCAAGAAAGTAGAATTCAAAGACTTAAGCATTTGTTTGTTCCTATGTGATTCCTGAACCACATCTAGGAGATCAAACTTTATTATTTCCTAGAATTCTTGAAAAAACTCAATTGGAAACCCATTTGAGCCAGGAGCCTTACTTTTTTTCATAGTAAACACAACTTTCTCCAATTCAGGTAACAAGATAGGACTTAAGAGAGCCCCATTCATCTCAGGAGAGACTAGGTGGGGAATACAATCCAAGATGGCCCTCTCCTTGGCCGTAGTTGCAAGATCTCCCTAGTAAAAAGATTAGAAAAATAATTGACACCTTCCCTGGAAATTTCTTCATAGGAAGAGAGTTGAACCCCTTTAGTCGAAACAAGAGAGGAGATAGAATTCCCCTACCTTTGAGCCTTAACTGAGTTATTAAAGAATGCATTGTTCCTATCCCCTTCTTGAAGTCAATCAACACGAGATTTATGCTTCCAGAAAATATCCTCCTAAAGCTCCCACTCTTCTAGTCCCTTAAGAGCCGAGGACTCAGCTTTACTCGTTGGGAGAAGACCTTTGATACAAAAATACTAATCTAATTTATTGTAAGGTTTTGTTGTGAGTTTGTAATTTTTAAATTAGGAACGTTTGGAATTGGTGCTTAGAAAGAACAACTTTCTTCTTTGTGTTGTACACTTGCACATTGTGTTAAATACCATATTGGTGTGTGTATCCTCTCCCCTTGCACTTCATGTGATCTTGAGTGTATATGAAAGACATAGCAATCTCATATTCCTTTATTAGTGAGGCATGTCTTTAAGACACATCCCAATGAAGAACTCAAAGGGGACAACCTCAAGCACATTTTGTAACAGGCTATATTAAAGGGGTGAAGTTGAAAGTTAGTAACTCTACCTAGTGAATTTATACCTTGCATATCAATTTTGATGTGGATGTATAGATTACATGTGGGTTGATTAGAGGATTTAGTGTCTCACATCAAAATAATACCACTAGTTTTCATGGTAGTCCCCCACTAGAAACCCATTATTTTAGAGCCTAAGACCTATTTTGGTCATCTTTTATTTTTGGTGTATCAGGATAGCATCATCACAAGAAGTTACTTACCATGTTTGATTCTTGGTTGAGGTGGAAAAGTTGCTTGTTTGGAGCTACTCCTTTCAAGGTGAGAGGTGTTAAGGTGGTCCATGACCTTGGCATACTCTAGCTTCACCCACTCTTCATTCATAGATTACATCACTCCCCCAGGGGTGAGGTAATGCCAACTTTATTAGAAAAACCTTATTACTACTAGCTAGTTTGTTCTTGTTTATATTATGTTTGAACCAAGTCCAAGCAATTTTTGTGGAAGAAAACTTGCAAACATACTCACTTACCAAGAATTCAAAGAGTCAAAATCAACCAAATCTATTTTTAAAGTGTTTGTTGTGTTGATGTGTTGGCATATGGTTTTCATTGATGTCAAAAGGAGATTAGAGATGAGTTGGCCCTAATTTTGAAAGGATATTTTTGGCATAATGGTGTCATTGAATTCAAAACAAGATCTATGCAATATCATATAGAAGAGGTGTAAAAGACTTAGTCAAATTTGTGCTAAGTTAGCAGGTTTTCGAGTTCAGTCTTATTGCGTATAAAATATCATGAAAAAACTTAGAAGCTTTGAAGATAATTGGGCATCAATTGTTTAGCTTATTGCTTACCATATGCATTGAAGAATACTTAGCAAATTTGAAGGGTTTCATCCTTTGGACTTTAGGTGAATTTCTTACCTTTGTATTTAAAAGAAGGGGTATGGAGGATCTCTGAACCCCAAAGAGGTTTCATGCATCATGATTCAAAGTTAAGGCTTCAACACTTAGAAATTTGTCAGGCATCATGAGTTAGGGGTATGGCTTACGTATTACCAAATGGAACTAAGTGTATGGAGTATGAAGTAACCACGAACCCTGACCCCTGAAAAGGCATCAGTTTTTGCGGGTCAAGAGGGATGTTTGCACCTTACCAAAAGGTATGTTTGTTGGTTTGGCATGGAGAACAAGGGACCCCCGATCCCTGAAAGTCAAGAGAAGGATAGGTGGAATATGCTCACCATCCCACCGAAAGGATGCCTTGACTTTGTTTGATCCCACAGGCTTGTGGGATTGTGACATGTGGAAAGGATGAAAAAGTGGATAACTTGAAGCATGAATTTGAGGTCAAATAAGATTATGACATGTGGCTACAAGGTACATCAAGATGATAGTGAATATCACTGAGACTAATCCTTTTCTATGGGAGTTGGTTCTCAAATCTACAATCAATTTGAATCCTAAAGGGGTGCCATGTCTTATGGTTAGATTCAAAGAGAGATTTGGCCAATGAACGAGAGATTAATATGAAACCTTTTTCCCTTGCACTTTGAGCTCTATAAAACCCAGGAGGGTGATCCTAATAGTATAATTATAATCCCCTCCATAAAATTATAAAATACACTATAAAGTAGATAGGTCTCCTTTAATTATTTAATAGACATAATACCCTAAAGATCTGGCTAACCTTTCTAGTAGTGTCTAACTTAAACATGAGACATACTATGCATTATGCTCAATATACAACCCCACTAAAAATAAAGATTAAAGTTTATTTTAAATGTTGATGCCACAAAAGATCTCAAGGGAATACAACATTATGAGACCAGTGCCTAATCCTAGGGTGGATTCATTTAAACCATGAAATTGAGAATACACCACAACATTATCTCTATCATAACTGTGCCTATCAATGATGCCTTACATCATCAATACCATAGACTTAACTAGAAATACTTAGTAATGCCTACATACAATTGCATAAATATTCATTCATGTTAATACAATTAAACTTACTCCTTGAATAAAAGTAATAAAAGTGAACAAACATTCAGGGACACAAACCCTTGATTTCTTATATTCAAAATTTATGCAATGTCTACAATGGAGAAAACTAGTCCAAAATATCTTTCCATATATTTATCAAAGATCATAGTGCTGTAATTAAATTTTCCATTAAAATATTTTGAAAACTGCAGAAAGTAAAATAAACACCTATTTATTTTCATACCCTGTTACAAAAGTATTCCCATGAGACCACAATGTGAGCCACTCTCTTTGCAAATGAAGCAAAGCACAACATTTAAGGAAAAAAGAGTAACCCTAAATGGAAATCCTCATCAAAAACTTGGCATCACAGCTCTATTGATCAGTAATTGTCTTTGCACTCAAAGAATCCCAATCTACACTTTGATTTCCTACTCCCTTCATTTTGCTTGTTTTCACTTTTACTCTGCAATAGAAAATTGCCCCAATTTCATGAAAAACTTCACTCCTCCTTTACTTTTCCTTGTAGATGAAAATGTAATTCCTACTACAGCTGAGAAAATGTTTTATCAGTGTAATCCCCTCACACAGTTGAAAATTTGTTTTGTTTTTACCGTGAAAAACCTTTACTCTTTTTATTTTTTTCCCTTTAGCATTTCACATGTTTATTTATTTCACAACTTATAGCTTTTTCTCTTACATTGTGAAAACTTTACTTATTTTATCGAGCTGCATAAAGCTTTATTCACCTATCTATTTACCTTATATTTCCCACAATAGAAAGTTTTTCCATTTTCACAATTTTAAGGCTTTTAAATATTTTATCGTGTTGTAAAATATTTACACATGCATTTTGATTATTTCATTTCACATTTAAAGTTTTTTCTGTCAAAAAAAAAAATTGAAAAATTTCCTATAACATATTCTACATGGGCTCCATATAGTTAACAAACATTGGGAAAAGCTACGTGGAGCCTCCCCGCTCCCCTGTTGGATGTTTCTTGACTTTAGTGGGTCCCTAATGGGCTAGCAAGGGATGGTTCAGATTAGTCCACACTGCCTCCTTACTGGACGTTGATCCGAACTCCCCTCTACTTCTTCATTTTGCTTCTCCTCATGAACCCTAGTGACATTGAGAAAATATTTGTAGTGGTCACCATGCAACCCGATCTTCCACTCCATCAAACCATGTGTGTGAGAGCCTATCACAACTAATGGTGAGCTAAACATAGAGGAAGAAACCATTAATCCAAATGTTGCTCAAAGAAACTTAACTAGTAGTATGTTCTTCCTTGTGAGGCGTCGAAGTTGCAAACTTCTATATTGTAAGCCAACACCAAAGCATAACATGTAGTTTTGAGGGTGCCAAATATGTTGCTCAATGATGTTCTACAATCTTGTTGTGACTCTATTCTTCTTCACAATGTGTTTTCAAGCGACATACAATAAAATCATGCTTTAGTGACAATATATAATTCCCTCAAACAACTTTTGATATATTTTCACTACTAACTCAAATAGTCCCAATGCAAAGAAACATGCACCCAATTTACTCACATATCAATGTATCGAATAAAGATGCTTGTTGCAGTGGCTTCATATAACTATGTAAAAAAATTCTTTGCAATATCAAATCGACCACTTTCAACAAGCACAATGGCTGCCCCTTTAGCATAAAGAATTTCCTTGTATCTATGTTTGACACTTTACAAATAGTTCTTGAGCCTCTTGAAGATGTGTAGCTGTGCTCTTTGATTCCTCCTCATGGTGAAAGCCTTCAGAATAATTCCAATTTCCAAGTGAAATTTCAACATAAGAATTCTTCACATATGATTCACTTCGTGCAACTTTAATTGTTTCTCTTCCTTTAATCCATTTTTGGCACTAGGATTATTCAACTTTAGCAAACACTACAAATTTTCTATAAGCCCTACATATATGAGCATAAGTTGAAAAAATAGTAAACAATTTTTAACTACCTTTTTCGGTGGAATTTGCATCCTCTATCTGTAGATTTTCTTTTATCATTTGACATGTGGGTGAGGCTTCAATTGTCATATGTCTATCATTTAACTCTTCATTTGTTTTCCTTTCATAGGCCTTTGGTAAACCATCAATAAATTTGACTTTATTTTTAAGGGTATAGTTTTAGAACCTAAACTTCCACTTCCAACAATCTCCTTTGTACCTCCTAATGCTACTTCTATATAAACCCTATTCATTATATATCATAGCTTCCAAAAATGTTGGGTGTGCATTTATTTCCAATTAGTTACCATGCCATCAAATCATGTATTTTCCTTAATGCCATCTCCAACTATTATGTCTTCCTTTTTTATAGTATCACTACATCGCCTCAGCAACCAATGTTGTAGATAATGCTACAAGGGTAGCTGCTCTCTGGGAAGACTAATTTGAAGTGTTCCCTTTGTAGGTCTTGGTAAAATTTTACTTCCAATGCTTGAAGTAAAATTATAATTCAAGGCATCCAATGTTTAAGCTCTTTGAGTTGGCACACTTTGCTCTAATCCATTAGAGCTATCAAAAAGTGATGCTTGATTCTTTGAGCCAGTATCAGCTGTTGAGACTCACTTCTTTTCAAATAAATTTCCCTAGGCAACAACCTTTGAAGAATCTAAAGTAAAATATTCAATAAAGAAAGATGGCTCATTCCCTCATCATTCAGATTTTGATGTAATCTTATTGATATATAAGGACTGCCCCAATCATTTTTTCTTCACTGTCATGCATTTGACTATTATTCATCCTTAAGGACTAACATGATTAATGTCAAGTTTGCTCCCTATATTATGTTGATCAAAAAGTAATCTCAGCCATAGTACCAACACGCCTTTTTATGATGAATTTCTTTAATGATTTAAGCCTTCCTATGAGTATTCAATGTTAAAAATCTAAAAAAGATTGAATAACCCAAGGAACTTTTTAAGAGAAAATCAAAGTTACATAAACTAAAAGCACATAAGAATGCAAACTAGGACCTTGAGATATTATGCGATGTTGATGTGATAGGATTGCATTAAGATCTTCCAAGCTGAAAAAGATACAAAGCAAAGATGCATGAATAATGACTGCATGCATCAAGGTGCATGTATTCCAAAGTATGCAACAATGCAAGAGAATGAATGGATGCAAATACAAGCTAGCTAGTGAGTTTATATAGAACTTAGGAGAGGAGGTAGGTGACAAATACAACCAATAGGAATCAACCACAAAAAGTGGAGATGGACCACCAAAAATGGAGGATGCCACCAAAAGTACAAAAGTATGGACCCCCAAAAGTGGAGATTCCCACCAAAGGTGGAAAGTATGGTCCACCAAAAGTGGAGATGACCACCAAAGGTGGAAAGTGGTTCCACCCTTTATGAATGGGATCACTTCATCACTTAACTCCTAGTTATTAAATAATGCTCACTTTATTATCCTAAGCAAGCTTAATTAAGTGTAGGAAAAAACTAAAACTATAGGAAAATAAATTAACCCACCAGGAAAATAAAAAGCTACACCAACACCCCCCCTTAAGCACAACTTAGGAGGATGTAAAAGATGATGGGTCCTAGAAAATGCCCAAAAAATGAAGCCATGTTAGGTACCCATGTGTACATATAAAATTCCTCCCCAAAGAAGAAGAAGCCTCATCCCACAAAAAAGGAAGTACACCCCCATAATAGAGAGAGAAATGAAGTGGAAGGACAAAGAAGCCTCCTAAAGAGATCCAATGGTAAATACTCAAAACTAGATATAGAAGATGGTCCATGATTGTAAAACAATGTTCCTCTCCTTAGGAAGAAACAAAAAAAAGGTGTATGTGAGCTATCTCCCCACTCCTAAATGGAATATGTAGGAAGAAAACTCAAGTTGAATGGAGTCTCTAAACTCGGCTCAAGTATCTACATGTTGATGTTGAAGGCTCCCACAATCAAATCAGGAATTCTAGGCCACATTATTGAAAATGAAAAATCAAAATCTCCTAGAGACTAATGCAGAACACCATCAAAAGACTCAAACTATTTCTCCTTTGAATATTTCTCCCCCAAATGATGATCTAAAGTATCTACACTCATGTCAAACTATGATGAATGATCATGTAGAGAATGAACAAGAGGGTCAAAGTGCCCCCTCACAAAAACTAAAGAAGACTCAACTTAATCAAAGAGAAGATTAATACACTCAATAGTGTCTCCCAAATATACAATATGTGTCTCCATAAACAAGTCTGAAATACCTATCAAGAGATCATCCCAAGTCAAATATGAAAGACAATGAATATCTTGCTATAGAGAATCACTCGAAAATTTTGAAGAAGGAACATTGGAATTTGAAGTAGAAATAATAGATGTTGATGGGGTATCAATGAATTGATCATCCACACAATATGTGTTTGCACAAGATGGGGAAACACAAGTCTTAATATCATCCATAATAGCCTAGTTCTCCAAGGAAACATCACTTTCAGATGAAGATTCAATGTCTCCATATAACTACTGAATTATGATCCAAGCACTAAAAAGGAACTTAGTGTGCTCTCCATGAAATATAATATCCTCAATAATATTAAGACATATTAGTCCATAGACCATGTCATTATTGTTAAACCATGCATTCTTCTAATCCTAGTTACTTGGCTTAGGAACAAGTCCTAGAAGATAGGGTAGTAGATCTTGCTCAAGGCAATGATTATTTATCCCTTGTTTCTAGGACAAATAGTTTTTTGAAGTTAGCTTGAGAATAGAAGGATGGAAATAATTTTTATGAGACATTGTTAATGCCCCCATAAATGGAACTTTATCTTAGTTCATGATTACAAATTTTTTGTATAATCCCCCCAAAGATTGATACAAAAAAGAAACTTTAAGTGAATGCAAAAAAGAGACATCAAGAGAAACCCCCCTTTCCACTAGTCTCATAAATTACCCCCCCCCCCCAAGATATTACAATGTTGGCACTTTATGATTAGTGCATTTATAAAGCCTTTTCCAAGATACAATGCTTAATAGGCCCACAATGACCAAAATTATAAATTTTGATACATAATGAATCTGAGATAAAATCTGGAACAATTAGCTCTATAGATGTGTATTTCTCTTTAATACCTTTCCAATTCCTATTCGTTTTTGAAAAACGGAGCTTTGGGGTAAAAGTTATGGCTCGTTGAAGAAAAATGAAATAAAAACTTCAACCTAAAATATCTAATAGAAAATGGAAAAAATTATTTTTAAAACCTTTGTAGATGGAAAGTGCTCATCTTCAACTTTCCAACAATATCTCAATTGTAGAAAAATGACACCGTGATGAAAAGTTATGATTTTTTTAAAAAATAGGTTGAATTTTATCTACAATAACGACCCCCTAGCAAAAGAAAAATTACCAAAAAACAAATTTGTCTAAAATAGACAAATTCTTTATGAGAATAGGGGTTTTTGGGCCTTCTGAATGTAATGGAAAAGTCTATTTGGCCTAAAAATGCTCCAATAAAAAGTTGTTTGTAGATCTCAGCTTCTAACTCCCATTTGCAACTATGTCAAATGATCTCCAATTTAGATCAAACAAAAGTGAGATATGACTTTCTCAAGATTTTTGGACATGTTGGAACAACAAAAAATGCTACCAGTATAACTAGAAGTGCTGCAATCACCTGGATCTCACAAAACCCATATGCAAAATAAAGAGCTAATTAAATATTTGCAAATCCCTTCTGATTCACCAGATCATTCAAGAATGAAAGAGAAGAGCATAGGAGAATTTGCAATATTTTTACAAGAAACTCAATCTTCAATCAGGAATCTAAGAACTTAGATTTCTCAAAACAAAAGCTTTTATACCATGTAATAAATCTGAAATAGACTGAATAACACAAGGAACTTTTTAAGAGAAAATCAAAGTTACATAAAATGGAAACACATAAGAATGCAAACCAAGAATCTGAGAGATTATGCAATGTTGATGTGATAGAATTTCATTAAGAGCTTCCAAGCTAAAAAGATACAAAACAAATATGCATGAATAATGACTGCATGCATCAAGGTGCATGTATTCCAAAGTATGCAACAATTCAAGAGAATGAATGGATGCAAATACAAGCTAGGTAGAGAGTTTATATAGAACTTAGGAGAGGAGGTAGGTGGAAAATCCAACAAAATAGGAATCAACCACAAAAGTGGAGATGGACCACCAAAAGTGGAGGATGCCACTAAAAGTGGAGATGCCTACCAATGGTGGAAAGTGGTTCCACCCTTTAAGGAAGGGAATACCTCATCACTTATCTCCTACTTATTAAATAATAAACTCACTTTATTATCCTAAGAAAGCTTAATTAAGTGTAGGAAAAACCTAAGACTAAGGGAAAATAAATTAACCCATTAGGAAAATAAAAAACCTACACCAACATTCAATTCTCGTGAAACCTCTATTTCGACATGACTATCATCACTAGTCTTCCTTAAGCCTAATTTTTTGTGTAAGCACTATTTGATTACATCTGCAATAATAATGCATATATTTTTACCTCATATGATCACTTGGTGCTATCCTTTTGTATAGACTATCTTCATCTCTGCTTCTAGGTCTTATGGAAGGCATGACTATCCTCCCTAAACACTTGATCATGCATTGTATATTCCTTTTAATCATCTATATCTGGCTTAATGACTTGGTCATTTATCATCCTTATGTCTGTCCTCTTATGGACATGGCTACCCTCTTGAATATCAATTAACTCATCATTTATATTATCTTTAACTATGATACATGCTTTGGACTATTCTTTTGATATGAATCTATATTTGGGTCACCTATGAAGTTCCGTCAACATGTCCTCCAAGCAATGATGATCTTGACTGTCCCTTATGGTTAGAAGGACTATCACATGTTAACACAACCATGATGTGATTGTCCATGTTACTCATGCAAGGCCCTCTACAAACCTACCCCTTATCACTATAATCCCCTTTATTGTAGTACTATGAACTATGGTCTATAAATGATTCTTGCCATTGCTCACATTAAGACTAGAGTAGCTCCAACATTATCAACATGTGACCTCCTTATGTTGTTGATAAGACTATTCTTAACAACATTAGGTAACCCCATGACACCATCAGTACTAGATTTTTTCCAACTCATGATTCTTAGAGAAATATTTCAATAACTTGATAAGTATGTCAACCCTGAGATAGTCAAAAATTTGAAGTTGTGATAAATGCTTGAGGAACTTTTGATGTTGATTGCAACAATCAAAATTTGTAAAATTTTGAGAGTCCCATCACGTTTGACATTCTGATAATGTGGGACCCAATATATTGTCAATAAAGGTGAATAGTGATGTGTGTAGATAGGTGGTGGAGGATGGGCGAATAAGGAGATGACATGTAGTACATGTTATTAGTTGATTTTACATCTCTATTGTAAATCAACAAACATTTTTTCTTGGTTGGAGATTTTAAAGTGTTTGAAACCCTAAGTTATGTGGATAAAATTTAAAACAAATGAAATCTTATGGCGGTGATTGAAATAATGACTTAAATCAAATAGTAGAGTTAAATGACACAACTAGGGTTTAAAGGATGGTGTGTATGCATAAGTCAAGGGCATGATTTCTTATGTCAATGAATAGAGTTGTGAATCTGATTGATTCAAGGGCGAAATGAAAAGAGATTTTGGCATAGATTACCAAATGCATTGAATAAGGTGGGTGGTTGTTTGGCTCGAAGCATAAATAGCTTGCTAAAGAAGTTAATGAGTGGAGAAAACCCTTATAGAAGCTTTCAAATGGGTTTGATAGTGCTGTGGTGCTTAAGGAAGTGTGATTACAAGTTGGCAGCATAGATATCCATGACAAGGAAAATCATGATCAAATCAGATAATCAAAAGGATGCATTAAATGCATATATGATCCTAGGGTTTGATAGAGAGACTAAGAGGGAAAATTCTTTGCACCAGAAATTAATGTTGTGCAGCTCAATGTAGGAGTATGGGAGTGAAGAAGATGTCCTAGAACCCTAAAAAAAGATTGGTATAAGGTTGAGAATCCTGATGCAATAATAGATAGTGAGCAACTACACAAAATAGATTATTAGAATATTAACTAAGTGTAGTATTTGTGTGAGTTGAGAGAAGAAGAGAGAGTACACATAGTAGAAGGAACTTTGGGCTCCTGAGGTAGACAAAGAATACACTAAAGAGAAAAGTGAGTGTTGTAGAAGGTGTGTGAGGATGCAATAAGGTGGACAGAAAATGCACTAAGGAAAAGGAAGAATAAAGTAGAATAGAGGAGTGGAAAGCAAAGAAGATAGTTGTTGTGGGAACAATAGAAACTTTACCAGTTGTAGAGTAAGCTACAACATTGAATTGTGTTATTTATAAACAAATTGTAATAATCCTATATGTTGTAAATTTGATTGGTTAGTGCCATCAAATAGCTGAGTTGGTGCTTAGAGTAGGAGATTGGTGTCTCCTTAGGGTTGGTGCCCTCAAAAGTTGTAACAAAATGTTTCTTTGTGAGGCTAGATTAGGCCAATAGTTCCTAGCAACATTTCTCATCGTGGTTTTTCCCATCTTGGTTTTTTCACATATATCTTGTGTTATGAGTTGTTATATTATGTTCTTGTTTAAATTTTTGTATTTCATGTTTCAATCTACACACTAAGTGTTTAAGAAGTCAGTTTGCTCTAAAGGTTAAAGGGTTATAATTTTAATATCTACTAATTCAGCCCCCCTCTTCATAGATTGTTTTGTCCCAACATTGTGATCAAATTTAAACTTACAAAAAATGGAAAACAACCAAGAAATCATCAAATTAGGGCCAAGAAGAAGAACAACACAACTATTAGAATCAATTTTTTTGGGGAAATATCTATACATCCAACTTGCAGTTTCCTTCTTTATTGCAACTATGCACTCAAATCAGAGACTTGTTTAGGTTTTGTTGGTTTTGTTTTCTAATGTAACCAAGTTTGTCTTCTAACCTACCTATGGAATTGCCAATTCCAATCAAGGGCAGCTCGAAGGACCTAGACCAACTGACGAGGACTTTAAAAAGCCTCCTACACTTTGGGCTCTACAAGACCTGGGAGGGTAATCCCTTAATGTGTTTACAAACTCTACACCATTATTATAAACAACATTAACAATAGCAGACAATAGCTCAACACGATAGGAAAATATCAAATATAATTGGCTATTCATCGACAATATCAACTATCTGGAGCATGAGATAACTACAACATAATCCACAACATAAGATAGTCATTGATTTGCAATTTGTAGCAAGCTCTAGGCAAAGAAAAACAAATAATGAATCATACGGATAATTACAACTTAGATAAGTTCCATTTATCCATTGGAGGAGTCAAATTCATAAGCATCTAAGGGCATATGATAGATTTAACACACAACATATGAAATCATTGACGACATTGATTGTAATCTCATTAATATGTATTCTAACTCAATACTACTTATAAAATCCTTATACAGAACATACCCACCTATAATCCCATTCAAGCATTTTAATTAATTCCTTGAATTAAAGCTAAAATAGAATCATACACACCATAACAGTGAGATGAATGAAACAACCCTTAGTTATTTTATTGAAAGTTTAGATATGCATGTACAATGGAGAGAAATGAGCTTGAATTTATCATTTCAACTCAAATTCTAGTACTGTTATACAAAATTAAATCCCCATGAACTCAAAACCTGTTACAGAATGACTCAAAACCTAAATTGCATTTCTCTCTAAAACCATTAGAATTTACAATTTGCTCTGCAACTTCACCTAGACTCGACAAAAATTATCTAACTTGCTAACTCGTACTTCTGGCCTTGAAATCCTTCTTATAGAAAATGAAGGAGCAAACAAGCATTAGGGCAGAAAGTACACATGTCACCAGCCAATTAGAGCACCTGGTGATATTCCAAAATTTTTTACAACAACCATCACCTTGGAGAATATTCCTATTCATCATGCCTATTGAGAAAAGTTGTTGCAGCAACAAAAATCATAAGAATTCTACACCAAGACCACCATCAAAGCAAGACTGGAAACCATTGTAACTGCAACATTTGATTTACCAATCATGTCAGTAGTCCATTCCTTTATTCTTCTTTAGTCAAATATTTAGTCATCGATCTTTGGAATTCTTCATCAGTCGGTGGAAATATTTGATGCAAATTTAAATTCTAGTCATTGATCCTTCAGTTAGATCAAATCATTGAAATGACTGTCTTCAAAACAAGCTGACACAATCGCCAATGTGGCAATAAGAGGCCCAGCATACCATATGCTACGAAGGAAATCCATGTGATAGTTTCCTGTGATATTGCAATTAGTAAATATCTTGCAAATTTGGATCACGCGATGGCAAACGATTGTAGATCTTAATCATCAGTGATCCTATTCCTTCAAAATAGTCGTCAGTCTTATCATTATCTATTGAGCATCTTTTTTTTGAGATCATAACATCTCCATCAATTTGAAGCACATGCATCTCACAAGAATTTTAGTGACCCACAACATAACATATTAAAGTTGGGTTAAAGTATTTCATTGTTCCTTCAGCTTCACCAGATGAGACATGTGGCGGTCACCCGAATATCACAATTAGTAAAGATCCTACAACTTTGGATCACATGATGGCAGGCAACCCTTGAGATCAAAAGGTAGTGGATCGACAACAGCACAAATTTCATCCTTTTGAAAAATAAAACATTTATTATAAGGATGAGGAGGGCATCACTACGTGGATGGTAAAAAACAACATAAGTTGTTTTTAAATGATGAAACATGGGGCCAACCAAGACTTAGGAAAATAAAACCCTGCAAAGGAAATAAAATATTAAGACCAAAGGGACCAAGCCTTAGATGAAACAATGGGAAATAAGTTGTTTTAAAACCTTGAAAAAAGTAACAATGAAATAGATCCCGACCAAGGCGTAAAATAAACACAAGGGTTTTACATGTAGGAAAAGCTAAAACCCCAACCCTTAGAAATTTCCAACACCATGAAAGACCCGTGACATAAGGTAGGGCCTAAGTGAAACATAAGGAGCAAAAATTTGAATTTCCATAAGTGGCTCTAGTTGGGGACCTTCATTCCACTAGAATGAAGTGAGAATTCAAAATCTCAGGTGGAGCAGACCAAGATCTAGAGATGACCAAAAAGGGTTTGTTAAAAAAAAACAGCCCAAATATGTACAAACTATATACAAAATAACAAACCTAAACTATTGTTCATAGAGAAGAATACTTCAAGTGAAGTATAACTTCAAGAACTATCCATGAACTAGCAGTTCAAGAATATCCCATGTCATATCTTGAAGGAAGTATGAATCTTCACCCCACTTACCATTTATCAAAACTGGACCCAACTAGATTACATCAAATTTCCCATGTTTCCCTTTATCTTCTAGTCTGGCATTCCACATTAAGACCAAATCTCCATCTTTGAAACTCCTTGTAGTTGCCCTCTTGTCATACAAATTCTTTACTTGCAACTGCAACTTTGCATTTCTTTTTTGGGCTTCCCTCCTAGTTTCATCTAATTATATAAGAGCTTCCACTCTCAATTGCATTTCATCATCAATTTCATTATCATACATCTGGACAAACTTGTACATTTCCATTAAGTTGTTTTGGGGCAACCTAGCATTTATCCCATAAACCAAGTCAAATGGGGCACAAACTATTGCCTTCTTCACAGTTACCCTATCTGCCCAGACTGCTAATCTTAGCTTAGAATCCCAAGCCCTTTTATTTTGATCCAGGATTCTTTTAGTGATCTTCATCAAGCTTTTATTACTTGATTTTTCCTGTCCATTTCCCTGTGGGTGGTATGGTGATGAATAAGAAATTTGGATGCCATGCTTTTCACAAAACTCTATGTATTCCTCAGATCTAAAAAACATTGCATTATCTGATACAATCCTTTTTGGACATCCAAATCTAGTCAATATGTTGCTCATTAGGAAGTGAATTGCCACTTTACTAGTGGCTTTATTTGTTGGAATTGCTTCCACCCACTTAGTGAAATAATCAGTAGCCACCAATATCCATGAGTGGCCTCCACTAGATTTACATGCTATCTCTCCTACAAAATCAATACCCCAATGCTGGAATGGAGCTTGTACTATAACTGGTTTTAGAGGCAAGTTACTAGAAAACTTTAACTTACCAGAGAAACGTTGACAAGCATCACATGTCTTTACTAGTTGGTGTGCATCCTTAAAAAATGTAGGCGACCAAAATCCAGCCCTCATTATCTTATGTGTAGTTGTTTTCACCATATAATGTCCTCCACAAACTCCACCATGCATCTCATTGAGAAGTTCTTTTGCTTGATCTTGATCAACACACTTCAGCATGACACCTTCTCCATTTCTCCACCAGAGCTTTCCATCTACAATAACATATTTGATAGCATGTAACTTCAATGTCCTTTTCTCATTTTCACTCAAGTTTTCAAGACATTTCATTCTTTACAAATAATATATCACATCTTTATACAATTTAGAATGCTCCATATCACATATGTGCGATCTATTCTCCTCTTCTAGCAAATTTATCTGATTTTCTTCCAAATTACTTTGGGCCATGAGCTTGGCCAATCCTTGTCCTTTCACTAGTTTGGTAATATGGACCTCAATATTGAATTCTTGGATCCTATTTATCCACCTACACCTTCTTCCTGACACTTCCTGCTATGTGAAAATGTCCTTAATAGCAGCACTAGGCACATAGTTAATTACAGTAGCTCCCATCAAATAAGGTCTAAAAGCTTTTACTGCTTTTACTAGTGCATATGCATGTTTTTCATTTATATCATACTTAAGCTCTGCAGCTTGTAGAGATTTTCTGAAAAAGGCTATAGGTTGTTCAAAACCTTCTACATTCTTTTGCAACAACACAGCTGCAATTGTGTGGAAAGAAGCAAATGAGAAAATTTGTAAAGGTTTGGAAAAATCAGGGGTTCTTAACATAGGATCCTCCTTTATTGATTGCTTAATGGCTTGGAAGGCCTGCACAGACTCCTTATCCCATTCAAATTTGGCTCCTTTCTTGAGCATTTTGGAAATATGGTGAATTATCTCAGCAAAATTTGTCACAAAACTCCTTAAGAAGTTTATTTGTCCAAAGAAAGATTGTATTCCTTTGACATTTTGGGGTTATGGAACTTTATCAATTGCAATTACCCTCTCTGGATCAATTTTTACTCCATCCTTGGAAACAATATGTCCCAATAATTTTCCTTCTAGTACTCCAAACACACATTTCTTTGGATTCAAAGAAATACCATACTCCAAGGCTCTAATGAATATCTTCTCTAGATGCTCCCAATGATCCTCTTCCTTTTTTTAATATGTTGTCAAGTCATCTTGGTAAATCACCAAAACTGATTAATGAAATCTGAAAACGCCACATCCATGGCTCTTTGAAAAGTAGCCCCTACATTTGTTAGACCAAATGGCATTCTTACATAAACATATGTTCCCCATGGTGTGGTGAAAGCTGTCTTAAACTACTCGGACTCTTTGACCATAAGCTGGTTATAACCAGAAAAGCCATCCATCATAGACATCGATTCACAACCTATCACCCTTTGCAACATGGATTCCATATTGGGTAATAGATAATTGTCTTTTAATGAAGACACATTCAAATTTCTGAAATCTACACATAACCTGATGTATCCATTTTTCTTCCTTACTGGTACCAAGTTTGATACCCAGGATGAGTGTTTGATTGGCTTGATGATTCCTTCATCCCTTAGTTTCATTAATTCTTCTTTCATTTTGGGGGCTAAAGTGCGATTAATAGGCCTTTTCTTTTGTCTGAATGGCTTGGCATCATCATGCAAAGGAATCTCATGTTGGAAAAGATCCTCCCTGTATGCCTTAGGATCATCAGAGGACCATGAAAACACATGCCTAAACTTCCTTAATAATTCAATTATCAGCCTTCTCACCTTTGGTGACATTTTCTTTCCAATATACACCTTCTTTAGGGATGCTTTTGTTCCAAGATTTATCTCTTCCAAGTCATCAGGATGGGAAATAGTATGATTAGCCTTTGTCTTGTCTTGATTATCAAACACTCTTTCTAGTACAACTAGACCCTTGGGAATTGTGTTTTTCTTTAACTGAATGACCTCATTTCCAAATATAGTATCCTTACCATTCAATTTTTCAACAAAATCTCCAAATTCAATTTCTTGATTCTCATATTCTCCCACACAATTCAAAAATACCAATATATCATCAACATTATAAAAAAAATTCCAATTTTTTATGTTATCAGGGATAGATGGACTAGTTGGCACCTCAACCTTTGAAATTCTAGCATAAGACATATCATCTAGTTTTAATGCAATGTTGGCTAATAGGTTTGCCACTTTGTTTTGACCTCTTTCCATCCATCCTATGCCAAATGCATCAAAGCTCTCCAATTCATCCCAAACAACATTCCTATACTGTTTCAACCTCTTGTTATTTGATGCATATTTGGATCTAACTTGGGAGACCACAAGCTCAAAATCCCCAATTGCCTTGAGCTTCTTGATCCCATGTTCAGCGAATCTCAACCCTAATAACAAGGCTTCATATTCTGCCACATTATTTGTGCATTCAAATAATAGAGTGAAAGAAAACCTGAATGTCTTTCCATTTGGTGATTGTAACAAGACACATGCACCAGACCCTTCTTTTGAACTTGCACCATCAAAATACATAGTCCACAAGTCATCAGATTCCGACAATTGTTTTATTTTTGTATCAATCAATGTAGTAGGATTATCACAATTGCTAGGGAATTCCTCAACCCTAAATTCATCTATACCACTGTCAATAAAACATATCATATTCTCAATTAGGCCATGCTCAATCATATGAGGTACTTTTGATTCTCTTTCAATTTTGACATCCTTAACTTCAATGGAGAAAGTAGCAAATGACAAATCACATTGCATGTTACCCCCCATTGATGCACTCCATTTTCTTGACAAGAGCATTCCAAAATGAGGTGGGATGTCTGCAACTAATATGGTCATGACTAAATCCTTGTCAGGGTATTGAGTCAATTTATAAGGCAATGCTCTAATAGTTCCAATAACTGGCACTTCTCTTGAATCCATAACATAACATTTACCTTGAGCAGTATCTATTTTCAAGCCCATTGCCTCCATTATTTTGATTGGCATAACATTATTTGATGCCCCTGAATCCATCATATAGTTCCTTAAAGTTTTCCCATTTATATCCACACTTAAGAAAAAAGGGGTTATATTTTCAAGGCACATGTTAATAGAATTTCCTAAATACATAGGGGGAATTTGTGACACAATTCCCACAATTCCCTCCACTTTCTTTTCTTTCTCCTTATCCTTCACTTTACCATTTCCTTGTTTATTCTTATTACCAACAACATCTGTGATCAAAGCTATTGTCTTTTCTTTACGTTCATTTATTCTCATCATTTCTAGCAAAGCTACAGTTACTTTAACCTAAGAAAGCACATGACACATATCTACAGGTGTATATTTAGGAAAATTAGACATCATACCTTCATCATTTTCCTTTCTCTTCGACTGATTACTTCCTCCTAGCTCCTTTTGCTTCTTATCCTCTGCAACAGGTTCAACTAACTTTGTAATCACCTTAGTCTTCACCAGTGATGAAGTCACATCTTCTTGAAGCTTTGGGGTTTCATTATTTTTAGCCCAAACCTTATCACTCTTAACTTATTTGACTTTTACAACATCCTTTTTGTTGTCAACCTTAACACCTTTGTTTTCATCCTTTTGCTCTTTAATAAACAAGCCAGTAGGTTTACCCTGCACACCACCCACAATCCTATTTCTCAATTGAAGTGAACTTCTCATTTGAGCAGCCATTTCCTCAGTCAATCTTGCAATCTCTTCTTCTGACGGTCTCCTTAAGGACAATGAATCTTCAACCTGCTCCATATTGCAAGCATTATGATCAAAATCACCTTCCTCATCAGAAAAGACCTGTTGATGATACATTTCACTTCTTTGCCTCTGATTATCCACATCAGCTTCATGTATCTCATCATTAGAAGAACATTCTGCCTCATCAATGTATGATCTAACCATACAAACATCTACATCATCCTGCTCATATTCCGATGTCTTCTCATGAGCATCCTCCTCTATTTCCTCAACAACAAGCAATTGAGCAACACCACAATAATTTTGATCATATGGATGTTCAAACACTTCACATCATGGTCTATATGGTACTGGATTTACTGAATGTTTTTGCAAGGGATCTGGCGTATGCTTCTTGTCATTTTTAAGCTTCTGGCTAGGAAAGATTGGCTTTCCATCTTTCTAATTTGTATTGTAAGGATAATTTTGCAATCTAGGCTACCTATCATTTTTATTATAGGATTTTCTTTCATTTCCTATACCCTTCTCTTGCTTAGCAATAGTTTTCTTTATGTCTTTCAAAGTATTGTAAACCTTTTCCCACTTTTCATCATCTTTAGGCTTTACAGTCGGAACCTTCTCAATCTTATTCTTAGGATTTTTTAAAAGTGTAGGTTCTTCCCTCCTACCATATTTCCTAGAAGCTCTTCTGTTACTTTCAATATTTATAGCCACCCTAAATATATCCCTCATAGTCTGAGGGTCCTTATCTCTGAGGAGATATGCCATTTTAGCATCAAAAGCATTGAAATATGTAGTTAAACAAAAATTTTCATCAAGCCTCAAAACCTGAAACAACTTATACGTTGCTTTCTGAAATCTTAAATTAAACTCTATCACAGGCTCATTCAATGACTTCTTGATGTTATTAAACTCATTTAGCATGAAACTTGCATTAGTTTAATCACCATACTGCTTCTTGAAACACTTTTCAAACTCATCCCATGAACCAATACTAGCATTAGATAGACTTCTATACCAATCCCTTGCATCTTCTATGAGAGATTGTACAAACAATTTCATTACAACATCTTCATGTTCAAACTCATAATCATTTAGCATATCCATAAAAGCTTTTAAGTGTTCCTCTATTGTCACAACATTATTGCTGGCAAACTTACTCATCTTTTCTCTCAAGTCAGCAAGGATGGGATTTGGATAACCAGGGATGCCATCAAAGAATAATGGCCTATACCTTTCCAACTGTATAGGTCATCATTGAAATAATCCTTCATTCATCTTAGAATCAACACCAGACCCCACATCTTGTACTTTATGACCATCCTGATTTGGATTTACAAACCTAGTTGCATGAATCTTTGGGATAGAATTATTTATGGTGTGGTCTGGACTAATTTTAGGACCGCCCTTTAAAACATCTTGGCGATTTGATGAGGTTGCAAATTGTGTAGCCTCATCCATATTTAACATCTTTAGGAAACTTATTTTCCTCTCATTTTTGCATTCACAGCCTCAACTTCTATTCTCTCCAGCTCTTCTACCAGAGCTTCACTCTCCCTTTTAGCCTTTTCTAAGGCATATTCTATTTGAAATGACACATGTGGCTGGAGATCTTGTTGAGTGGAATGGGGAGTCACTTTCTCATTTATTTTAACCCCCTCAACCTTTTTTTTTTCCTTTGTCCAAGGTAGGCTTAAGCTTTGTATTACTTAGTTGAGACTTAACATGATTTGAGGGATTTGGGTTAGCAATTTTGGGTTGGACATCAATGTGGCCTACTGGGTTTTCTTTAGACACATGCTTTGTTTCCTTATTAGCAATCTTCTAAACAATCGTACCCTCAACACTTGGTTTATGTTCTACTTGGTTCAGGAACTTCATTGTTGCCAACTGTCACATCAACCTATCCCTTTCAAACACATGATTCTTCAACCCTTCTTCCCTTTATTTTTCTCTTTTCACCTTGAGCTTAGCTTGCTCTTGGATTTCCCACTTCAAGGAATTAATATCTCCAAAAACATCATCAGGGTTAGGTAAACTCACATTAGAACTCGATGTATCATCTAGATCTATTAAATTGACCCCTTCTAGTACATGTTCAGCCATTAAAGGGTTTACATCATTTTCAACAGGTGGAGGAGGCACATCACTGGTGCATTCTCTATGATGGCTTTGACTTCTACTCCTGCCTCTTCTTTTTTCAGCATATTTGAAAGTAACAAGCCCTTTATTTTGATATTTCACATATTCTTGAACCAATGTATTAAATAATGAATAAAAAAATCCACCATTATCTAAATCAGAATTTGTAGACACCTCTTCAAGATTCTCAGGTATAGGGTGTAAAAACTTACTCGTACCTTGGTGTACAGGGTTCTGTGACGTAGGAACAGTAGTACTAGATTGTGGTCTTTTCTTTATCCAGTCCTTCTTCTTCACTTTGGGAAGTTCACCTTCCAATTTCTGTTCCAGATGATTCTTCATGAATGACCTACTATTCTTCATTCTTTGTACTAGTCCAAAAGTTCTTTCCACTTATAATAAACATTTCACAATAAAACGCACACGGGTGCAGAGACTTTAGAGTTGCCACCCAATTAGCTTGGGAATACCAAATACATAAAAACACATGGTAAAATATAAAAACCTTTGGAACCTCGTACTGACAACACACAAAAGTGCTTTATAGCATAACTCTTAATGCTTATGAAAATAGAAGAAGTGGACAAACCTAACACAAAATTTTAGGCTCAACCTTGAAATCATAGAAATACTATGAAAACTCTATGCAAAATGGACAACCGACACACTGACAAGAAATATTAAAATTAGCTTCCCAGTAGAGTCGCCATTTTGTTGGTTTCATGTTTTACAATGTAACCAGGTTTGTCTTCTAATCTACCTATGGAATTGCCAATTCTAATCAAGGGCAGCTCGAAGGACCTGGACCAACTGACGTGGACTTTAAAAAGCCTCCTACACTTTGGGCTTTGCAAGATGTGAGAGGGTAATCCCTTAATGTATTTACAACCTCTGGACCATTATTATAAACGACATTAACAATAGCAGATAATCTCACTTAATAGCTCAACATGATAGGATAATATTGAATAGAATTGGCTATTCATCAACAATATCAACTATCTGGAGCATAAGATAACTACAACACAATCCACAACATAAGATAGCCATTGATTTGCAATTTGTAGCAAGCTCTAGGAAAATACAAACAAATACCAAATCATCTAGATAATTACAACTTAGATTAGTGCCATTTATCCATTGGAGGAGTCAAATTCATAAGAATCTAATGATATATGATAGATTTAACACATAACATATAAAATCCTTGATGACATTGCATTGTAATCTCATCAATATATATTCTAACTCAATACCACTTACTAAATCCTTATACAGAACATACCCACCTATAATCCCATTCAAGCATTTTAATTAATTCCTTGAATTAAAGCTAAAATAGAATCATACACACCATAATAGTGAGATGAATGAAACAACCCTTAGTTATTTTATTCAAAGTTCATATATGCATGTACAATGGAGAGACATGAGCTTGAATTTATCATTTCAACTCAAATGCTAGTACTATTATACAACATTAAATCCCCATGAACTCAAAACCTATTACAGAATGACTCAAAACCTAAATTGTATTTCTCTCTAAAACCATTGGACTTTACAATTTGCTCTGTAACTTCACCTAGACTTGACAAAAAATATCTAACTTGCTAACTCGTACTTCTAGCCTTGAAATCCTTCTTATAGAAAATGAAGGAGAAAACAAGCATCGGGCCAGAAAGTACACATGTCACCAGCCAATTGGAGCACCTGGTGATATTCCAAAATTTTTTACAGCAGCCATCACCCTGGAGAATATTCTTGTTCATCATGCCTATTGAGAAAAGTTGTTGCAGCAAGAAAAATCATAAGAATTCCACACCAAGACTGCCATCAAAGCAATACTAGAAACCATTGTAACTACAACATCTGATTTACCAATCATGCGAGTAGTCCATTCCTTTATTCTTCTTCAGTCAAATATTTAGTCATCTATCTCTAGTATTCTTCATCAGTCGGTGGAAATATTTGATGCAAATTTAAATTCTAGCCATCGATCCTTCAGTTAGATCAAATCATCAAACTACCATCTTCAAAACAAGCTAACACAATCACCAACGTGGCAATAAGGGGCCCACGATACCATATGCTATGAATGATATCCACGTGGCAGTCGCCCGCGATATTGCAATTAGTAAAGATCTTGCAACTTTGGATCATGTGATGGTGGGTGACCGTAGATCTTAATCATTGGTGATCATGTTCCTTCAAAACATTCGTCGGCCTTATCATTATCTGTTGACCATCTTTTCTGCTGAGATCATAACATCTCCATCAATTTGAAGCACGTGCATCTCACAAGAATTTTAGTAACCCACAACATAACATATTAAAGTTGGGTTAAAGTATTTCATTATTCCTTCAGCTCCACCAGATTAGACACATGGCGGTCGCCCACGATATCATGATTAGTAAAGATCCTGCAACTTTGGATCACGTGATGGAGGGAAACCATTGAGATCAAAAGGCAGTTGATCGACGATAGCATGAATTTCATCCTTCTGCAAAATAAAATATTTATTAAAAGGACAAGGGGGCAGCACTAGGCGGATGGTAAACAATGACATAAGTTGTTTTTAAATGATGAAACATGGGGCCAACCAAGACTTAGGAAAATGAAACCCTACGGAGGAAATAAAATATTAAGACCAAAGGAACCAAGCCTTAGATGAAACAATGGGACATAAGTTGTTTTAAAACCCCGCAAAAAGTAATAGAAAAATAGATCTTGACCAAGGCATAGAATAAACACAAGGGTTTTACATGTAGGAAAAGCTAAAACCCCAACCCTTAGAAATTTCCAACACCACAAAAGACTAGTGACATAAGGTAGGGCTTGAGTGAAACATAAGGAGGAAAAATTTGAATTTCCATCAGGCTCAGTCAATTCGTTCACAACATTTCATCATTCACCTTAGGTTATCTTCAATAGTACTAGTTTGCATCCATCTACATCTTAGCTTCATTTCAACATCATCTTTGAGTCTTGAGATTAGGAGGCTTATCATACTATTGGGTAGACCATTAGTCTCATTTTTGGGTGTCTTTACCTTATCATTCCTCTCACCTATCCTATCTTTAGGTTGGGCCTACAAATCAAATGTCTATTTTAGGTTCACCTTTTATCAATCATTAATCATCATCATCATCATCATGGTTTATCCTCTTGAGGTCTTGACATTTATACTTGCTACTTTGGTTCATTAGTGTGCTTAGTGTTACCCTCTAATTTTGAACCATGCAATTTTTCTTTCTTAAATTAAATAGCTCCCATTCCATGCCTTCAGTAATTGTTTGAAGTCATGATTCTCACAAGATCTATAACCTTTGTTGTTGATCCCTCTATTTTTGTAACCAATGTCGCAGAGTTTGAAAGTTTTATAACCACCTAAATACTCAATCCATCTCTCTTCTACACCTCATCCAAGGGTATTTTAAGTGATCAGTATGTCAAAAAAATTTGAAACCTCAAAAGTCTTGACATGTGGTTCATTAGTTCTATCTTTTTGCGACCCCATGACTCTATAGTAGATTCAAAACACCGCCAGCCTATTTAATTGTTTGTATGATGTATCATGAGAATGTCTTTTCAAGTGTTTTGAAATACAAACTTGATCTTAAGGCTATTTTCTCAAGGTGGAAAATACATGATGCATTAATTAACCTCTTAAATGATAAGTGTAACGAAGGTGGTGGCACACTATCACTAGGTTAAAAGGAATCATTATCTACTAGCATAATTAAATAAGCCTATTTACAAAGAAAGGTGGTAGTACTTCTAAGCTTAGTTTTTCCATCAACTTAGGTATTTCAAAAATGGGGCTTCCTACAATTGGTGAAACCTAGGATGGAGAGCCTATGCCCATCATGCAACCTGACTTAGATTGGCCTGAAGAAGAACAAGTCAATATTATCTCTCGATTGCATATATTTGTGTGGAAGGAGAAGGCCAGCTATGCCCAATATCGTAGGGTAATATTCATTCTATAGGAGGAAGAAGAATGTGCTGAGTTGCACAACCTATTTTGCAAGGAATTTTTTTGTAGTGATGATGGTAATCATAAATTTTGCATAAAGAAACTATTTCCTTTTCAAAACCCTTTCTTGATATCGTTCACTCTCAAACATAGTTATTTTTGGAAACAAATTGTTATCTTTTTGTATATATATTGACTTTAAAGAATTGAAAGAAGATAGAAGAATTAGAAAGGGGAGGGAAAAAGAAAGGAGTCGGCTCTCTGCATAATTTTTGTATTGGGATACTGAGTCTATGAACTCATTTTTGATACTAAAGGAAATAAAGATGTTTTAATCTTTGAATTCATTAATGTTTTATTTTGATTACAAATGAAACTTGAATCTCTGTAATTTCTCTTTAGTGTCTATTCTACTATATGAAAATTGTGTGTGTGTGATTATTTCTGAAACTTTGAATTTAGAATAATTCACCTATTGAAAGTGGTTTTTTGTTCTTTCCTTTCCTCGATATCATTTGTAAGTGTGGGATAGATGAACTTTGTGTTATTTGTTCATAGTTACTGCATTTTAAATCAAGTTTTCACATCTAATTTCATGGTTATGGGTAGATGTTAGTTTTCCTTTCCTACTATTTGGTGAAAAGCATATCCTGTATTTCCATTCATTGCATATCATAAGAGGGAGTTGTACCTCTAAATTTCAAAGGAAAGTTTTCAATTCAAGGGAAACTTCTCCAACTAATAGTTTTATTTGTTCTTCTTTCTAGGAATTTTGATTCATTTTCTACATTTTGTTCAAAAGGAAAAAATTATCAACTAACAATTTTTTTGGAAACTCCATTGGGGACGTGAAGATTGGTACATCCTTATTCTCTAGTATTTTTATGGTACCTCATGAAGAAGTGAGGTTGGTAACTCTGTTTTATTTGAAGAGCTTAAAAAATGGTTCAATGCAAGCTGGATCAAAGTAGTTAGCCCAAATCTAGAAAATGACCTATATTGACAATTGAAGAGATATTGGATGAAGATGATGATATAATCATTTACATTGGAATAGTCTCAAAGTGAGCATATCTGAAGCAAAAAATAGAAGGATACATCCGTCCAAAGATTACCAATCCACATTGCTGCTTAAAAGTTTGCATCACAAGTTTTATCTTCTTAAAGACCTTGAACAAAAGATTCCCCATATAGAAAGATTAAAATTGCTTTAAAAAGAACCAGAAAATGAAGATCAAGTTTCTTATAACTTTTTTTTTCTTTATGAACAAGATTATGTGCAAACATTTGTTGAGCTTAGAGATTTGTTAGTGCCATGGAATTACCAACAAGAAAGAATTTTGAGCCAAGTTATAAAAAAAGGACTAGAATCTGTCTCAACATGCATACAAAGGAGTGAGATTGAACAATCATCAACTCTTGTTGAATAGAATAATGAAAAGGTACTATCAGAAGAATCCAATGTCATTTTTATTCCAAATTAGTGACTGGAAGGATCACAAAATGACTTTTATGTGGAATCCTAGATGAAGGCGGGCACATCACTGAAGTGAGTGCAACCACTTGTACCTTTGGTGATATGAAAGAAGGTATGAATGGTATTGTATTTTCTCATGAATCAAAAATCTTTAACTATGATATTGCTGAAAAAGACCAAGTAATAGAAAGTATTTCTTGTGAAGCTGAAAATAGGTTCTTAGATCATAGTTTAGACATGGAAGTTTTTGTCTTTGATAATGTCAATTTAGCATTTGACAAAGTAGACAAAGAAGAGCCTAAAGAGAGAATAGATAAATTGAATTCCAAATTTTCTTATTCTCTTAGTGATGATTTTACTTGTGCAAGAAGTGAAGAAGTTCTTTCTATCAAACTCGATCCCATGCTTGTAGAATGTGATATTCAAAAACTAGAATCAATAGTCACATTTCTAGAGACTAGTTCATTGAGAAATTCATACAAAGAATGTTTCATTTTTGATGTTTTCTCTTTGAGTCTTGGTGTCGACAATGAAGTTATGATTGATGGGCAACCAAAGTATATGACTTTCAAGTTTCATGAAGAAGATGATAAAGGAAAAATATTGCAGCCAAAGGTAAGGGAAGAGTTCATCTTTGAGTTATTTCACTTTGAAGATGCAATTATACCCGTTGATGATGATTCATGAAATGGAGCTTGTGCTAAAGGTGAAATAAATATATGCAACATTGATGATTTTTAAAAATCTGAAATTATGAAAGGAAAAGAAATTATTGAGATCACTGAAGAGGAAAAGAATAGTCAAGTTGATGAATATTTTCAGCCCCAAAATTTTTTTGAAGCTTCAGGTGATAACCTTCTTTGTGAAGATGTTATACCCTCTCCTATACCTTGTATTGGAGAAGAATACTATGTTGCTGTATATCCAAATATGGGTGGTCTAACAACTCCTATTGCAACCAGTGAACAAATTGTCAATGATAAGAATAGTTGGAATGATACATCAGATTTATTCTTGAATCATCCGTAGTTGGAGGGTGAAATTGCTGAAATTCCCACATTGAATCATGGGGAAGCAAAGCTGCAAGAAAAGGTTAGTAATGATTTCACCCTTGAATCACCTCATTTTGAATCTAACTTTGAAGTTGTGAAACATGGGATAGAGAATGATTGTATGAATAAGTATGGGGAAATTAATGCTGATTTAGTAAATAAGAATGTTCAGATCCACGTTGTTCATGTTGAAAAATGGCACTTAGAAACACCAAGAGCTGATTTCCTATGTGGAGAAGAGTTGGCTATATCTTCTTTGCAGGTTATGGAAAAATATGGTTTGGGTGACAAATATATAAATATAGAGCTGCCCATAGAGAAGGATGAATCAAATAGTGAAGATAAAAGTGAAATAATTTTATTTGAGAATGTTCCCAAATTTGATAAAGTTGTTGTCCATGATGTGATTCTTTTGATTATTTCAAAAGGGGTTGATATTGAAAATAGTTCACAAGAAACTTTAGAGGTGTATGATAAAGAATGGATCTTTGGTACATCTTTCAAGAACATCTTTTACTTCATAAGCATCAGATTTATGTTCATGATCAAGAAGCTAATTCTAAGCTTGCAGACACCTCACAAGTGCACACCTCTTTTTCGAACTAGCATATATTTTTCCCAGCCAGTTAATGGCTTTGCATAATTTCTTGAGAGGTTGGGGTATGTTGTACCTAGTCTGGGTACATAGGAGTCCTAGGTCTCTTTTATTTTCTAGTTGTTTGGTTGGTTGTAGTTTTGGTTTGTTCATTTTTGGTATGTTCCTAGTTCCCCTCCACCATTCTACAAGAAACACCCTATTCTCTTGCCTTTCTCAACTCAATTGCCCCATGGATAGGGCATTGATCTGAATTTCAAGTTTTGGGTTCCTTGCTTCGTCCCTTCTTGTCCTCATCCCCAACTAGAGCCAACATTACCCTCTAATTTTAAACCATGCAATTTTTATTTCTTAAATTAAATGGATCCCATTTCATGCCTTCGATAATTTTTTGAAGTCGTGGCTCTAATAAGATCCATAACCTTTGTCATTGATCCCTTACTTTTAATGTTGCAGAATTTGAAAAGTTTTATAACTTCCTGACTACTTGATCCATCTCTCTTCTCAACCTCACCCAAGGGTATTTTAAGTGATCGGTATGTTGGAATTTTTTGAAACCTCAAAAGTCCCAACATGTGGTTCATTGGTTCTATCTTTTCATGACCCTGCGACTCTACAAAAAATTCAAAACACCACTAGCCTATTTAATTTTTTGTACAACATATCATGAGAATGTATTTTTAGGTGTTTTGAAATACAAACTCGATCTTAAGGCTCTTTTCTCAAGGTAAAAAATACATGATGCATTAATTAGCCTCCTAAATGAGAAGTGTAACAAAGGTGGTGGCATGCTATTAGTAGGTTAAAAGGCATCGTTATCTATCGGTGTAATTAAATAAGCCTATTTACAAAGAAAGGCAGTGGTACTTCTAAGCTTAGTTTTTCCATCAACTTAGGCATTTAAAAAATGTGGCTTCTTGCAACTGGTGAGACTTGGGACAGAGAGCCTGTGCTCGTTATGAAAACTGACTTAGATTAGAAAGATGAAGAACATTTTGATATTATCTCTCAATTGCATATAGTCCCATTGAAGGAGAAGACCAACTATGCTAAATATCACAAGGTAATCTTCATTCTTGAGGAGGAAGAAGAACGCAATGAGCTACACAACCTCTTTATGGAAATGAGACTAGTGATGTAGAATGTGCTTCCACTAGAAGAAATTTTATTTGAATGATGGTAACCATGAATTTTGTGTAAAGAAAACATTTCTGTTTCAAAACCCTTTCTTGATACTGGTCACTCTCAAAGACCGTTATTTTTAGAAACAAATAGTTATCTTTTTGTATATATATTGGCTTTAAAGAATTGAAAGAAGATAAAAGAATAAGAAAAGGGGAGGGAAAAAGAAAGGAGTTAGCTCTCTGCACAATTTTTGTATTGGGATATTGAGTCAGTGAAGTCATTTTTGATACTGAAGGAAATAAAGAAGATGTTTTAATCTTTGAATTTATTAATGTTTTCTTTTGATTACAAATCAACTTTCAATCTTTGTAATTTCTCTTTAGTGTCTATTTTGCTATATGAAAATTGTGTGTGTGATTAATTTTGAAACTTTGAATTTAGAATAACTAACCTATTGAAAGTGGTATTTTGTTCTTTCCTTTCCTGCATATCATTTGTAAGTGTGGGATAGATGAAATTTGTGTTATTTGTTCACAGTTACTACATTTTAAATCAAGTTTTCACATCTACTTTCATGGTTATGGGTAGGTGTTAGTTTTCCTTTCCTGCTTTTCAGTGAAAAGCATACCCTGTATTTCAATTCACTACATATCATAAGAGGGAGTTTTGACTCTAAAATTCAGAGGAAAATTTTCAATTCAAGGGAAAATTCTCCAACTATTAGTTTTGTTTGTTCTTCTTTCTGGGCATTTTGATTCATTTTCTACATTTTGTTTTGAAGGAAAAATTTATCAACTAACACTTAGCATCCTCTTTTTAGGATCAAGGTTGCATACCCAATCCAATCATAGTAATATTCATATTTCCATTAGCACTTTGCATCCCAAGCATAGTCATAGCTTCATCACCATTTTTGCATATTAAAAACTTGGATTTAGTTTACATTGTCATCCTTATAGTCTGAAAAATCAAAAAACCTAGCATAGAGTCATCTTCCATTTTTATCCTTAGTTTGCATCTCCATCTTAGTTGCATGTTTTTCAAAAGTCTCAACATCCAAAGGTCACAAGTCTTATATGGTCCTTACTAGGTCACAAAGGAAACAAAAAGACATGGATAACTCATATGAACCCTATCTCAATCAAACTAGCAACATAAAATTTGGGTCAACATCAAACCAACCTCAACCAACATAAACTGAAAATTCAAGTCCATATGATAATTTTATATTGAAAGAGGTTAACCAAAATCTAACACCCAAGGAAATTGAAGAATCTTCCCAAGATCCCAAGATAAGGTTAATTGTAGAGGAACTAGTCAATGTGGACTCTAATAAATATTTTCTTACACTTGCCAAGAAAGGTGCTAAGCTCCCCTTTTATTTTGACACTTCCAAAATTGTAGAAAAAAAACTCAAGGTCTTGGTCAAAACAAATTTTCACAAGGTCAATCATCTTCACAACAAACACACACTAGTTTACCACTTGGGGGAACTACACATAATAAAATAGATGCTAGCATACATCCTACTCCAATATTTGGGACCAAGAGAACACATGCAACATCTCAAGGACCGACTCCAACATTTAGTAGTCCATTTGCTTCATCCTCTAGTACCATTGGTATGACTTTTACAAATCCATTTATTACAACATCCAACCAAAATATTCCATCATCCACTAACACAAACACAAATATAAAACCAAAACCCATCAAGAAAAACAAGAAGTAATCACATTGTCACATCAAAAGTGCAAACCCAAATGACCAACACTACACCAAATACCAACATGTCTTTTGGGTAAAACATGAACACCAACCAACCTCCATCACAATCACATGTCACTCCAAACACCAATTTCATACCACAACCTCAACCTCTCAACCCAACTCCATCACAACATCAAACCAATACCAATACCAATACCATGTTCACTTCACACTTTCAACAAGGTAATTAAAATCCTTTGCAACAAAACACAAACCCGAAGCAAACATTTATATCCAACTTTCAAAACCAAAACCCATTGTACAACCATTTTCACGCACTCAACACCAACAATAACCTTTTCATGCAAATTTAACCAAACATGTAACCATCACCCATGGAAACTTTGATGTGACAAATGCAAGTGATGCAACAACAAATGAAAAACATGCAAGTGAGCACAACCAAGAAAACATACTTAATGAAGAAACTATGTCCTTATCCCTTTGATAGAAGCATATACATGCCACCTTTCCCACCACACTTCAATGTTCCAAGCTTTAACAAGTATAAGAGGAAAGGATATCTAGTGGAACATGTAAGATAGTTTAACACTGCATGTATGGGAATTTCTTTTGAGCATATATACTTAATGAGATATTTCCATGTAGTCATTCAGGGGAGGCTCTAGAGTTGTTCACACATCTTACTCTTGGGATAAGAACATGGAAAAAACTAGTTGACAAGTTTATCACACACTTTTCCTATAACATTGAAAGTTACATGACCCTAGAAAATTATGTACAACCAAACAAAATGAAGGTAAGTCACTTAGATCATTTTATCAAAGGTGAAAAACTATGTCCAACAAATGTCCTTGTCACATAGCAAAAAAATAGTTGGTCCCCATCTTTGTAGAAAACATCAATAGATAATTGATGATTCAACTTCAAATCCATTGCTGAAACACATTTGAAGACAACATTCAAAAGGGAGTCTCTACTGAGAAGGATCTTATAGCAAAAGGACTAGTCAAGATCTTCAATGAAAATGAAAGCTCTCCTAATGAAAAGGGTAAATTATCGTCTAGAAACAAAAAATTCAACATTTTAGGGGTAGTTGATGCTAAAATAGTTAACAATCTTCACCCCACCATTCACCTTAAAGGTCCTTCCACACAAAACAATCCAACACCAAGTCATGACCAAATGACAAATGCAGTCCAAAACAATCAGCAATGAAGAGGTCCCTCATGAGAAAACATGACAAAATGAACAAACACACCCTTAGGGGAACACATTGAATCAATCGTAAAGAAACTCTTACAATCCAATGTCATTAAACTTCTAGATATCAAACCATATGAACCAATGCTAGTTAAACAACTTTGGTGGAATGACAATGAATTTTGTGACTACCATCGTATGAATGGACATAAAACATCATGATGTTTGAGACTTAAAGACTACATCTAGGACCTTATTGAACAAGGTGAAATATTAGTGGACAATTCATAAGGAAAGACAAATGCTGACCATAATATATTCAATACTCCCCTACAAAACCGTGGAAAGGGAAAAGCCTCTAGATTAGGGAACAATACCAATAAAAATGCCAATTATACCAATGTCTCATTAGACTACACCATTAATAAAATTCAAGCCTATTATTACTATGTTGTTACTATAAACATTAATAAAAACTTAGGATGTGCTATTACCACTCGTAGAGCTAAAGTGACCTTGCAAGGGGTCACTTCTAATCCACCACTGAAGACTGAATATAATATCGTAGACCATCATGGAAGGACTCCTACACAAATATCCATTCTTGATTTATCTTGTATATCCCTTGAACATAAGGCCATTCAAGATAGGGCTTTGCAAGAGACATCTGTTCCCACTGACCTAAATTTTAACCAAGTTTAGGCCATGGTAGGATACTTAGCTACAACCCATCACATCACATTTTTCAAGCAAGATTTTGCTACATACTGACCAAACCATAACGATCCATTGTACCTTGAGGTATACATTAATAAACACAAAATTAGATGATTCTTGGTAGACAATAGATCAAGTCTAAATATATGCACCTTAAAATTGATCATAACATTGGGATTCTCTAAATATTGTATAAACGAGTCTAATAAAATCATTATCGAGGCTTATAAAAATGTTGAGCACTCATCGAATGGTATAATCACGCTTCTTGTAAGAGTTGGACTTTGTATTCAAAACATGATATTCCAAGTCTTAGATATGGATTTAACATACAATCTTCTTCTTGGTCACCCATGGATTCATGTCATGAGGGTCATTCCTTTGACATAACATCAATTCCTTAAGTTTCCATGCAACAATATCAAAATTACTATATTAGGAAATCTTGACACCTTCCAATATTGTAGCAACTTAAAAGTAACCACTGAACATCAAATGTCTATCAATTGAGAAGCCTCTCCATCCACCTTTTTGTATTACCTTTGATAGCACCTTTTGAAAATTTTCATGGTGCCATGTTGTTACTCTTCAGATCTTGAGTTTAATGGTTATATCTCTAGCTAGAGTTTTCATTTCGATTTGTTAGGGTTCACCATAGGGTTAAAACCCTCTTTGAATTCTTAGAACACTAAACCCTTTGCTTTATCTTCTATTTGGTCATTGACCTGCTTGTGCTCATTCTAGGTTAGTTAAGTCATTTCTTATGTCATTTACTTCATTCATAAACCAACCTCATTGTCTAGTTGAACTATTCATTATCCCACTTGAAATACTTACCTATGTCTAATGTTATGTGGGCTTGAAATATTAAACCTTTATGTGGTGACTAAATCCTAGGTTTGAAATAATCTAAGTTTATTTTTCAGTTGACCTAATGAATTCCCCCTCTTAAGTTCCATTTAGTTTCATCTGTATTTAAAACCCTCAAGTCATGGTTGATAGGTCGCATAGCTTGCATTCTATTGGCTCCCCACTAGCCCGCACCATTAAAATATTCAATCAAAAAGTGGTGCGGGGTAGTGGGTGAGCATCACATGTCCATTCTGATGATGGTCCCTACAAGTTTCAAAGGCTGTGGTAATAAAGTATTGGAAGATCCAACGGTTCCTATATAATAAGCAAATTAAATCTTAGTCGTTCATTGCTAGCCCACGAGGGATGCACATAAGGATTTTGATTCCTTGTGGGGTAGCGGGTAGCTACCACATGGAAAAATCTCTAGAATTCAAAGGATTATTTCAATGAAAAAATATTTCATTAAAATATTTTTGGTGACTATAGAGGCTTAAAAGGTGAGCAACTAAATTGATTTAGGGTGTACATGGTCATAAACGATCAAGATGTTTTAATATTGACCATTCATCGATCAAGGATGTTAATCACATAGGTGTATTCTTGGGTGCTTAAAAGGTGAGCAAGTTGAAGGCTACAGTTTTGATCTATGTTGTTCCTTGCCAGCTTGCAACTATTGATTATATCATAGAAAACCCATTCAGGCTAGCAGGCTGATGACACATGGATGATATTGAAGCATTGCAGGCATGGTGGAGCCCATTGGACAACATGGAAATAATTCCACATGATATAATTTCATTGGATTGATGTAGAAGTCAACATAAATCAAATTTTCAAATGTGTGTGACTTTGTCTAAGTCGTTCATCGATTTATCTAGATGAAAGATCAATAGTCTACATTCAAAGTTACTAATGGGTTAGATGGAGTCATTCTTGTTCATAGGAGCGAATAGTAATGGTGGATATGACTTCATAAAAGAAATTGAATGGAATTTTGACCATAAAAGTAGGATTTCAAAGCATAATTTGAAATTATAGAAGAATTTTAAAGCATTTAAGGATTTTTTGCATCTTTTTTCTATCTCTAGGTGTACACAATTAGGGTTTCTAAGAAAACACAAACCAGTAAGTGAATATTACCCTTTATGTGCTAAATTTTCTTGTGAATTTTATTCAATTTTTTTTTTTGAATTGAGTTATCAATTAGGGCATCTTTTAAGGTTTGACGTTCATCAACCCACTTCAATTGTTTCAAAATCGCTTTGTTTCTTTGCATTAACCTTAAGCCCTACTTGCAGTTAGTCAAACCCTAGGTTTTGTCAATTCTTAATATAATGGCACCTTGAAAAGCCCAATCTTTTGTTTGTAACCCATAACTTAAAACATGACCTTTGTTTCAAGATATGTTGGATCAACTACCCCCTTCCACTAATGATAAACATATAGTTCATCCCATGTTTCGATGTCTTAGAGTTCTAGATGGCATTGCCAATAGATGATATTCCATTAAGGATGCTACATTACCAGTCACTGGGTGGAATCTCTTCACCTATTTCTTTGGGAAGAGGAGGTCTAAGGTCCCAATCAACAACCCATGGAGACTAGATATGGGAAAACTAGTTGTTCCCAATGTATACCCTGATATTGAAATTCTAAAGGTCATAACAACTAACTATGACCTTGTTGTTTGACTGTAGCCTATCATGGTCTCAAATTGGCTCAAACCAAAGGTTATAAAAAAGTCTGGTTGGAGGGGGATTCTCTAAATATTATAAATAATTGAAAAATTGCACTCCTCCCTATTGTACTATTGAGTCCTTGATAAAGGATTCAATTGATATTTTGAAGTCTTTTGATGAGTTTTATATTTCACGTATCTTAAGAAGGTAATGGGCTAGCAGATATTTTTACTAACATTGGTGTAAGAGTTTTTAGGGAGTGGGGTTAGAATGACCTTCTTCCTATAGAGGCCATTGCTACTATGAATCATGAGTGCTGAGATCATTTGGATTAAAGTCCTATTATGGTTGGCAATGTGCATGCTCTTCATCACGTGGCAGAGTGTTATGAATAAATATGGTGTGCAATATTTGAATCAAGTGATTCGTACAGGTGCAAGGTGTTGTAGGCAAAGGATAGATTTTATTTTCCCTTGTCCCAAATCTAGCCTCACACATATTTTGGGTAGTTTTGACCTTTTTTTCCAGAGCATTCTTGGTTCAGGGCTTAGTTTCTATAAGTTGGTTCCTATTGCTAATTGTGGTGAGATGGGTGGTGATAAAAATCATGTCAAATCCAAATATTGTGATGCTGCTAGGGAAATGAAGGAGGTATGGAAGGTGCTAGTTAAGGGAGGGTTAACACCCTATTTGGAGAAACTTCATGACAATGATCCTTAGCTTACAGACCTCTTTCTTAAGGGATGGAATGACATAGTGTTTAAGATTTATGGGATTGAGTTTGAGGTTAATGAAGAACTCATTGCTAGAATTACTGGCCTACCTATGGATGGCATGAAGGTCTTTAGGGATAAAAAGGAGGCGCAGACATCAATGAATTTTTTTTCAAAGGTGATGAGGACTTAAATATTGCTAAGAGGGGCGAATATCAGCGTAGTTCCCTTAATGCTTTATGGGGGGATGCAACAGAGGAATTAATGCACCACATTACCTTGGAAAGTCATTTCTCAACAGTAACTATCATTTCATTCTGCTAAATCACTTTCATCACAAGAAGAGGGTTTCTTCCCATTTTATCTTCTTATGTCTCTTGATGTGGGTATTAAGGATCACAAGAAGAACCCAAAACATCCCATATTGCATGTTAGGTTAATTCTCCTAATTTTTGATTATGCAAAATATTTTGAGGTTCCCAAAACCATGGATACCCTGAAGGGTAAACAACATAAACCTGTAGAAGGGTATGATACTTCCGAAGATGAACCTATTAGTAAAAGGGCCAAGAGAAGGAAATTGATTTTGGAAAAAGAGGATGAGTCAGACGATAATGTGGAGTTTGTGCTAGATTCTCTTGCTTCTTTGGATGGGGTTCCACATTTCCATCCCTCGAGAAAGAAGAAAAAAGGGGAAGCTTGTGCTAGTGGAGGTTATTTAACCTATAGTGATGAAATTACTGTTGTGGTACTAAGTAGGGGTCTAAAGATGAGGAATGACCTTTATGGAGAGGCCTTTGCATCGCCTCCAACTACCAAGAAGAAGGACTTGGGGGAAGTCCATGGGAAGAAAAGGGTTTTGCTGTCTGTGAGTCAAATTTTGGAGTAGGGTCATCCTCTGACAATTGTGGGTGACCTCTCTACTGATGACTCCCCAAGTTTTCAGTTGCTTTTGCAAATGAAAGATAAGTATGGGGATGTTGTTGGTGATTTGGAGAGGTTCATGAAGATAAAAACGGTGGTTGAGGGAATTGTGAGCTCCATCCGCAAGCTTAAGTCTCTAGATGTTGTTGAAAAATGTAAGGACTCCCTTGCTGATAAGGATATGATTAGATCTTTTGAGGAGGATGTGTTGGGGAAAGGAGTTTTAAATATTAATAGAGATGATTTCTTTGATGTGCTTGGTATTGTGCATGAGGGTTCTATTGCTCTGTTTAAGCTTTTTAAGTGGTTTTTCCATGAACTCAATAAAAAAATGTTAGAGTCAGGGGAATGGTTAACAAGGCTAAGGGGTCCTTTGTTCAAAATTAGATAGATGAGTTGTTTGAATCCTTAAACACTGTGGAAAACATGGTTGCAGAGGAAACCATCAAAATGAAGTAGAATATGGAAGGAAGAATCCTCATTCTTGAGGAACAAATGGGGAAAGTTTGGGATTCTGTGATGAGAGGTGGGGAGGGTCATAAAATTGTTGGTAATTATGAGTTTTCTACTATTACTTCTCCTGTGGTTAGTGCTAAAAAGCGGAAAGATATTTCCCATGATGGTGAGGGTTTTGTTGTTGGTAAGTAGATGGTTGAAACTGTTGTTACTGGGAATAGTGGTGAAAAAGGTATTGTTTTGATTTATGAGGTAAATATGGGTGGTCTTGGAGCACAAACTAGGAACAAAACTAAAGCTCAGGGTGGGGCATCTAGAAAGGAAATTTCTAATTTTTTTGATGATGCACAAAAAGCTATAGACTACAACGTGGAGGTGGTAGACATTCTGAAAAGTATGTAGTACTATTGGTTGGTCCTTCGTTTTAGCTATTTTTTTGTTGATGGGTCGCTGCTATTGGGTTGTTTGCTAGTGTAATGTTATCTTTTTTTTTCAGCTTCTTTCAAATGTAAAGGGTTCCATGCCCCTTCAAAACCTATTTTTTACCTCTAATAAAAAACTATGACCCTATTGTTTGAGTTATAAGGACATATTCAAGTGTGGATATGGTTGATATTACTAGGTTAGTGTTTATTGATGTCTTCAAATTGAATTATATGACCAGGGAACCAATTGAACTAAAGGAATTCAAGGAAAAATATGAAAATATAAAAGTAACCTTTAGGGTTACATAGTTGACTAATTTCATGGGAAGGGTAAAGAACAAGGTAAAAACCAAACTTAATCCATCAGAAAAGGAGCCATTCCCAATTGAAAGTTTCAGTTCTATTTTCAAAGAACCTTCTTTACCTTGTGTCAAATTCTAGGGATGGACCCTCCGACATGGATGCCAATAGCCTACATGTATATGGTAGCCAACATCTAACACCCAATGGTCAATTGATTATATGACTATGTAACCTACTTATCAGATTGAATCCATAAGGGATTGATAGCTCTCAAGGATGGTGAGATGAGTGTTAGGTATTGGTGGTATTCACTACTAATTCATATGTTTTTGTATAAGGTAGTTGAACATTTTTGTGAGGACATGAAATTAGAAAGGAAGGATGAGAAGGGTGGAGACCTCCCTGTCCAAGCATGGACACATCTTCTGGATATGAATGATTAGGATTCTAGTTTTGTGGTTTTTTCAAATGTATTTGGTTCAAAGTTGAGGGGGTATCTTATGTTGGATCCACCTAGGATCGCTAAGGATTTGCATGAATTTTTGAGACCTAAAACAAAGAAAAAGAAAGGTGTACCACAAATGAGATTACCAAATGGGTACACCTAATTTTGACTAGTTGTTTCACTCAATTTTGAGGGCTATAATGTACAAATGTATATCAAAAAATAAACCTAACCAATATAGTAATCAAAAGGAAGGTTTTAATAGGGTCAAATGTTGTGTACCTATTATAAAAAAAAAATTAAGGCCTCATTGAAGACTCATTCACCCAGTGGCGAATGGGTCCCTATTAGGGTTCTGGAAAATCAATTTCTAGGTTTTATTCTTCAATGTATACACCCTTTGATCCTAGGTGTTCACCTCCCTAAAGTTGGAAATGAATTTTGATGGAATTTCCATGATCTTGCAAGAAATATGATAACTTTGAAAACTTTACAACTTTTTCTCTCCACTTGATCTTCAACCTAAAACCTACAATCACACAATAAAGGAGAAGAAAATTGTTGTTCTGTAATGGAATAGGGGTTTTCCTTAGTCAAACCTTGTTTTGGTAATTAAACCTTGAAGTGGAACAATGCACAAAAGTAAAGTTGAATGAACAATATAATGCCACAACTCACCAATCCTCAATTGAACCTTAGAGTATGAATCAACAATATTGCATGAAGTGCCCTCAATGTATGTAGATCTTGATCATAGAATTTGACATAAAACAATGCTTGAATAGGACCTCCAATGATACATCAATACATTAGCTCAACAACATGCATGACACACTACTCCTTTGACATGATGAAATAGATCTTGGATTGCTACAATAAAATATAATAATCTACCTTTGAATTCCTTCTTGAATTCTCTTGAATTCTCTATAATGCTCTTGTGAAATCCTTAGCTTGCTTGAAATGTTTTAGGTGAAACTATGTGAAATAACCTTGTATTTATAATTATCTTACTCTTAATTCCTAAAATTTAAATAACACAATCTAAAATAAGATCTAGGATTTGAAATAATTAAAATACTACCAAAAAAATATCCCAAGGGGGTTCCTAGGGTTAAGTGAGGACCCATTCACCATAGTGAAAATGGGTCCTAACATACTTAACTAGGACACACTTCAGGAAATATGAAATGATATGTAAAAAGGGGGTCCTAGGACCTAGTGAGGACCCATTCACAAGGTGGTGAATGGGTCCTAGGTCACTAGCCTATGACACATTCCTTTTAAAATTAAGTGTTGTGTAATATTATTTAAGAGTGTTGAGTTTTATCCGTCAAAAAATGTAATTAATTAGGCTTGGATTTGAACTTAAGGGGCCAGTTAACCTCAATTAACCTCAATTAATTAATAAATCCCTAAATTAGTGTGAAAGTGTAAAGAAACACTTTACAACACCCCAAATAAGGCATCATTAAGTCCATTTTATTATTAAGGGCCCTAAACTTAATGTGAAGGTGTAAAACACATGATAACACTAAATAAAGGCATAATTAAGCTCATTTTAATATTAAATATTCTAAATTAAGTGTGATAAATAGTTACTTTTTTCTACACTACATTTTCCCCCCACTTTAGTGAGAGTATTAGTTTATGTCAAAATCACATTAAATTAGACATTCAAGACACTTATGTATGCATCAATGACAAAGATACAAAATCATACACTATCAAAGACTAAGAAAAGATCAAGCCTAGACCATCCAATGTAATGTGGAACACATTTAGACTATCAGTTTTGTGCTCACTCTAGGGTAGTGGAACCTCAGGCCATCCACTAGGTGAGTATCCCTCCAAAAAAGTGGCTTAGTGAGAAATTCATGCCTATGTCAGCTCTCACTCTATTTACCATACCAAAGCTATCCCTCTGATAACTTCAATAAGGTGCCACTCACATTCTTGTCTATGCTTAACAAGTTGTGTTAGGCTAAGAACTACTGCACATGGAAAGGCTCACTAGCAAGCAAGGTGTGCTATGCTAGGTGGCCTTGAATTAGGGTTGTGTTCAAGCTTCATAAGGTTAGCAAGTTGTGTTACTCCAAACACTTATCAACATTTTGTATATATAGGTTTTGTTCAAGGGGATTTTGCTTCATTTGTGTAAGGTCACAATAGAAAGGCTCTGATAACTCTGATAGGGTGCCACTCACATTCTTTTCTATGCTTAACAAGTTGTGTTATGCTAAGAACTAATGCACATGGCAAGGCTCCACTAGCAAGCAAGGTGTGCTATGTTAGGTGGCCTTGAATTAGGGTTGTGTTCAAGCTTCATAAGGTCAACAAGTTGTGTTAGTTCAAGGGGATTTTGATTCATTTATGTAACGTCACAATAACACAAAACACAATTAGCACTAACTTTTGCACCCGATTTTAGTGTATTTGAGTCCATCAATTGGACTCATCTCATGGTTCAAAAGTTGGAAAAAAAAGGTTTTTTCTTTTCATCATCAATTTTTGCACCATATTTTGCATTGGATTTGGCACCTACTTTAGCATTGGATTTTGTGTTGGAAAAACGGTGCCAACAATAGTGTCTCCTTTAGTGCTAGGAATAGCACCAAGAAATAATGTCAGAAATAGCACCCAAATTAGCACCCAATTTGGCTTCTAGTTTTGCTTCCATGTCTGCCCCCATTTTTGCTTCTAGTTTTGCTTCCAGTTTTGCTTCTAGTTTTGCTTCCAATTTTGATTACAGGTTTGCTTCTAGGTTTTCTTCTAGTTTTTCTTCCAATTTTGCTTTCAGTTTTGCTTCTAGGTTTGCTTCCAAGTTTGCTTCTAATTTTGCTTCTAGTTTTGCTTCCGGTTTGCTTCCAATTTTTGCTTCCAATTTTACTTCCAATTTTGCTTCCAATTTTGCTTCTAGTTTTTCTTCCAAGTTTGCTTCCAGTTTTGCTTCCGGTTTTGCTTCAAGGATTTCTTTGAGTTTTGCTTCCAATTATTCTTCCAGTTTTGCTTCCAATTTTGCTTCTAGTTTTGCTTCTAGTTTTGCTTCTAGTTTTTCTTCCAGGTTTGCTTCCAATTTTGCTTCTAGGTTTGCTTTCTAGTTTTGCTTCTAAGTTTGTGATGAGACAAAAAAATGTCTCATCTATTAGCCAAATAAAAGGATGTATTTTTCTTAATTATGAAGTTTATCAAGACTGAGCATGATGAGGAAAGTAAGAGATTTTCAGTTGCAACAGTCAAATATTTCATCATATCTTAAAAATTGAAAATTGGTTTCTTGAGATTTTTGGACATAAATTTGAAGACAAGAAGATGAAAATACCCATTAAATTTCACAAAAACCTAGTTTGTGGTTTGGGAGAAAACTTCACCAGTCCAATACTCAAAAAAATTTCTCCTATGCTTCAAAATTTCTAGAATTTGTTCATTTCTTTACTTCTATGCTCTAAATTTTTTGAAACTAAGTGAAGAATTATTTATGAAGAGGTTGAGAAATTTGTCCTTTTATGAGAAATTAAGGGACAACAATTGAGAGCATCTGGGGGGTAGTTCCAAGCATTAAGATAGGTTGTTGGGTTGTGCAAATAAATAGAGCATATTTAGGAGACAATTTTGGGTAGTTTGAACCTTTTTGCAAGCATCTAGGAGCTATTTTATGAACTTTAATGATGCACAAGGGAAATCCATGAATTTTTCAGCAGTAAAATGTATTTTTGGAGCTTGTTTAGGAGATGCAAAATAGGTATATTTATTTTGGGCGACTAAAGACGATTGACTCAACAAGATGGAGGAAAAACTTACCTTTTTCCCTCAACACATGTTCCTATCTTCTAGCAAGTTGTTGCACAAAAATTAAGGCTCATATTTCATATTAGTGGAAGATAAACATTCTATAAATTCATTGTAATCAAGGAATCAAATGGGGAAATATTTATATAAAATAATAGAGTTTAGTTTTTAGCAACAATTGTTGTTTGTAGTTTTATTTCTTAGCAGTAATTTCCTTTCTAGCAATTACATCTCCAGTATTTCCCTTTACAAGTTTCCTAGGATATATTTGATTCTAGAAATTATATTTCCAATATTTCCTTTTACAAATTTCTTAGGATAGATTTAATTCCAACATTTCATTTACAAGCTCTTAGATTAGATTTGATTCCAACAATTTCTTTCGTGCATTTCCTTTCAATTTTGTTTGTAGAAAAAACATGTCATGCAATTGATTTCTTCTCCCTCTTGCATATTTCCATAGACACCACCCTAGGTTGACATTGATAAGTTAAATGATGAGGAATGAAATTGCACTCATCATTTTTGGTGTTGTTTCCAGGGAAAGGTGTCATTACGGAGGTGTTGATGATTTGGTGATAGTAGGTCAAAAGAAAAATTAGTTTGGAAAGCTTTTTAGGTTTATTATTTTAGAAACCCTCCCCCCAAAACAATAGATCCAAAGGTGGCAGCTCTTGTGTAATATCCTCAACTAGAGGACCATGAATTCAATCCCCAACAAAAAAAATATTATTGTTTGGACACCTTCAAAGTCCAAGGAGGGTTGCCTGATCTGATATTTGAAGGACAAGAAGTTGCATCTAGTCATGCATGCAACAAAATGTGAGGAAGGATTGAAAAATATTTCTAATAAGACCATGCATATACTAGAATAAGAAATTATGGAGAAGACTTCCATTTCAAAGGAAGGAGGAGCATCAAAGTTTAAATATTTAACCATCTTTTTCTCATGGTTTTCCTCTTCTTTCAAAAATTTGAATGCATGGATCCATCCTTTGAGAAAAAATATGTTATTTTCCATAACTAGTTAATGATTTTATGTAAGCTATCTCTACATCAATAAGTAGAGTAGGATAGACTAGGTTTATTTTCTACAAAATAAAAATAAAACCCCCAAAATATCTTTAGAATAACTTAGAATATCTTCAGAAGCATCTCTAGTGCACCTCCTAGAAAATCCCTAGAGTAATTGCAATAAAACTAAAAAGATTTTCTCCAGAAGCTCACTATAAGTTGTAGGAGGTCCTATAATATTTTAGGTGTGGGGGAGATGATGAGAAAAAAAATGTCTCATCTATTATCCAAATAAAAGTATGTATTTTTCTTAATTATGAAGTTTATTAAGACTGAGCATAATGAGGAAAGTAAGAGATTTTTAGTTGCAATAGTAAGATTTCATCATAGCTTAAAAATTATGATCTAGGTTCTTGAGATCTTTGGACAAAAATTCGAAGAAGAAAAAGGAAAAAAAACCCATTAAATTGCACAAAAATCTAGTTCATGGTTTGGGAGAAAACTTCACCAGTCCAATACTCTGAAAATTTTCTCCCATGCTTCAATTTTTTTGAAATTTGTTCATTTGTTTGCTTCTATGCTCTGAAATTCTTGAAACTAAGTGAATAATTATTTATTAAGAGGTTGACTAATTTGTGCTTCTATGAGTAGTTAAGGGACAATAATTGAGAGCATCTGGGGGGCAGTTCCAAGCATTAAGATAGGTTGTTGGATTGTGCAAACAAATGAAGCATATTTAGGAGACAATTTTGGGTAGTTTGAACCTTTTTGCAAGCATCTAGGAGTTGTTTTATGAACTTTAATGATGCACAAGGGAAAGCCATGAATTTTTTAGTAGTCAAATGTCTTTTTGGAGCTTGTTTAGGGACTGCAAAATAAACATTTTTTTTGGACGACCAAAGAAGATTGACTCAGCAAGATGAAGGAAAGACTTATCTTTTTCCTTTAACACGTGTTCTTATCTTCTAGCAAGTTGTTGCAAAAAAATTAAGGCTCATCTTTTAGATTAGTTGAAGATAAGAATTCTATAAATTCATTGTAATCAAGGAATCAAATGGGGGAATATTTTTATAAAATAATAGAGTTTAGTTTTTAGTAGCAGTTGTTGTTTGTAGTTTTATTTCTTAGTAGCAATTACATTTCCAGTATTTCCCTTTGCAAGTTTCTTAGGATAGATTTGATTCCAACAATTACTTTTTTAGTATTTCCTTTTACAATTTTTTTAGAATAGATTTAATTCCAACATCTCATTTATAATCTCTTAGATTAGATTTGATTCCAACAATTTCTTTTATGCATTTCCTTTCAATTCCATTTGTATAAAAAACATGTTATGCAATTGATTTCTTCTCCCTCTTGCATATTGCCATGAACACTTCCCTAGGTTGAAATTGATAAGTTAAATGATGAGGAATGTAATGACACTCATCAGTTTGCTTCCAATTTTACTTCTAGTTTTTCTTCTTGGTTTGCTTTCGGTTTTGCTTCCAAATTTACTTCTAGTTTTGCTTCCAAGTTTGGTTTTGGTTTTGCTTCCACTTTTTCTTTTAGTTTTTCTTTTAATTTTGCTTCTAGGTTTGCTTCCGGTTTTGCTTCCAATTTTTCTTCCAAGATTGCTTCTGGTTTGCTTCTAGTTTAGCTTCCATTGTTGCTTCCCTTTTTGCTTCTAAAAATGCTTCTTGTTTTTCTTCCTTTTTTGTTTCTAAAAATGCTTCTTGTTTTGCTTTCATTTTTATTCTAAAAATGCTTCTTGTTTTGCTTCTAGTTTTTCTCCTAGGTTTGCTTCTAGTTTTTCTACCAAATTTTCTTCCAAGATTGCTTTTGGTTTGCTTCTATTTTAATGTGTTTTATTTCAATTTAATTAGTTAAATATATGATGCCTCTTAAATAACTCATATCATTATAGAGTAAGTAATTTAATTATTTAACTCATATGATTAAATAACAAGATAATTATTATAACATGATCATCATCTATAATTAAAACAAGTGAGTCAAATATCTATAATTTAATTCAATTTGACAACATCCATCCTGAGTAGTAAATTAAAATCATCATACGTAATAAATATCCATCCAAAAATCATTGACCACTTTTAATATATATAAATTAACAAGTAAATACTGATAAGATCATCATCATATATAACTAAAACAAGTGAAAGTCAAATATGCCAGTAGATCAATAACATGTCAAAATGATAAATGTCCAATAGTCAACATAAGTCAAAATGATACATGTCCAATAGTTGACATAAGTCAAAATGATACATGTACAAATGATATAAGTAAAAATGATAAATTATTTAACTCAAATTGATACAGGTCAAGATGATACATGTCCAAATGATACAAGTGAAAATGATAAATTTCAATATGATACAACTCAATAATTGGTGTTGTAGGCCATGAAAATGATACATATGATAGTAACCATGAAAAAAAGAATCATAATGATATATCGACAATGATCCATGATGTAGCCTATATGATTATGAATGTCACTAGGTACTACCAACAACTACCTCATCATCATCATAATGATATATCAACAATGATCCATGATGTATTCTAATGATCATGAATGCCATTGGGTACTACCAGCAACTACCTCATCATCATCACCACCATTGTGATCATCACCATCATGATCATGATCATGATCATGATCATCATCGTCATCGTCATTGTCATTAGCCTCAGTGTCTTCCATATTTGCATCACAATCCTTTGCCATGTGATTTGTACCAGCATAACTAATATTTTTTGGATCTATATCATAATGAGGATCATCTTGATCTTCTGGAAGACCAATATTTTGCAAAAAAAAACATTTAAAATGAAAAGTTATTATTTATTTTTCTGTTATATATATAATATTACAACATATGAGACGAAACCATAATCATATTACATCATATCAAAGTGCACATACCATAATAAAATTTCAAAAAAATTACAACTAATATGTCATTCCAATGATGTAAAACATGCAACAATTATAATAAACATTATTAAAGACCATAAAAAATTTGTTATACAATTTAACTATCAACTATAAATTCTATTACATAACCCTAAGTACGAACCCTTTGCAAAAGAATGAGAAGACTACTAGAAGATTGGTTGTAGGGGCATTGGTATAGGAGATGGACATGGCTCTTCCAATACACCCACTAAGATGGTTTCATACAAAAATGTGGATGATATCCCTATTTCTAGAGAGCTCATGATTCAGGTTGATACAAAAATTGGTGTTGTTATGGTACCCATATATGGCATCATGGTTTCATTTCATGTAGCCACCATCAAGAGTGTTACAAACCAACAAGATGGAGGGAATTATTATATAAGGGTAATTTTCAATGTTCTAGGTACCAACTTTAATGCCAACTACATGCCAACATTGAAATTCCCTAGAAGTATTTATATTAAGGAAATTTCCTTTAGATCAAAGGATTCAAAGCACATCAACAATGTGGTAGAAATGATTAAATCCCATAGAGTGTCTATATCAATGAAAGAGACTAAAAAGCCAGAGAGCTACACTAGTGACTCAGGAGAAACTTCACCTTTCAAATTTAACAAAGGCAATTCGGTTGGCAGACTTGTGGATCAGGCCAGCATTTGGTGGAAGAGGAAGAAATATGACTGAAATTGTGGAGACCCACCATAATGGATTCTGGTATTCAACCATGAGAGTAGAAGAAAGAGCTGATTTCATGTATCAAAATATTAAGCATGCATTCTTATAGCTAACAGAGAAGGAGATGCTTACTTTACTTCATTTTCATTTGCATAACCATATCACAACATGGGAACCAAGAAGACCAAGGATGTCTAGTCTTATGTGGAAGTAATGGATGTGGTCCAAAATTTAGGATTGGAAAGAAGTTCAATGTATGATCCTAATGAAATTGAGGAAGAACAACAAGAGAGGTACATGAAAATAAAAATCAATGCAAAGTTTCAAGGATTTTTCAAGTGAGTAAGAGAGCTATGGGAGCTGCCTCATCTAAAATATTTTGAACTAGAGTTTGATATACCATTTAGATAGCTTGGTTTTCATGGAGTTCCTTTCAAAGCCTTTGCTTTTATTATTCCTACGGTAAACTATTTGGTAGAGTTGGTGGAATTACCTTTCTTAGTAATCACTATTAGTGAGATTGAGATTGTTAATCAATTAGGTGCTAATTACCTGTAGCAATGAAAAAGTCTGAAAAGGTAGAGAGAGCTAAATTGGTGACTCAAGAGAAACTTCATCTTTAAAAAACAAAGGCAATTAGGCTGGTAGACTTGTGGATCAGGCCATCATTTGGTGGAAGAGGAAGAAAGATGACTGGAACTCTACAGGACCACCATAATGGATTTCAGTATTCAACCATAAGAGAAGAAAAGAGAGCTGATATCATGTATCAAAACATTAAGCATGCATTCTTCTAGCCAACAGAGAAGGAGATGATTACTTTACTTCATTTTCATTTACATAACCATATCATTGCATGGGAACCAAGAAGACCAAGGATGATGAGTTTTATGTGGAGGTAATGGATGTGGTCCAAAATTTAGGAGGGGTAAGAAGGTCAATGTATGATCCTGATGAAATTGAGGAAGAATAGCAAGAGAGGGATAGGAAAAATAATATCAATGCAAAGTTTCAAGGATTTTTCAAGTGAGTAAGAGAGCTATGGGAGCAACCTCATCTAAAATATTTTGAACTAGAGTTTGATATACCATTTAGAGAGCTTGGTTTTCATGGAGTTCCTTTCAAAGCCTCTACTTTTATTGTTCCTATGGTAAACTATTTGGTAGAGTTGGTGGAATTATTGATTTTAGGTGATCAGATTAATGTACAGAAGATTAAAACAAAAATCAGACAAAATGACACAGCATGTACCCTGGGAAAACCCTCCACTTGAGGGAGAAAACCCTAGCAACAAAGATCTCTCTTATATATGATTCAACAGAGGCAATTTATAGATTACAATAATGGTCTGACACAGGACCGATATCTGATAATAACAAATTAATAACATCTAGATAGCACCTGGCAGAAGTTCGCTTGGCAATAATGAGTCTTTGCATTAAGCACTGGTAAATTCATTCATCACTGAACTGACTAATATCGCCGATCTCTTTACATTTGCAGTGAATGCACTTATCATTGACTGTGACGCACCTTTTTCATATCATATTCGCCCTTGATAATGACGAATTTCTCTTGATGACAATGATCGCTTCTCAAAACAATATTCACACTTTTCTGTTACCTGTTCTTAGAAGTATTCGCCCTTTTATAATGACGAACTTCTCTAGATTGCAGTTCTCTGCTATATTCGCCTTGACTGTGATCTGATCTCAGAAGTATTTGCACTTGTCTATATCGAACTGGGAGAGAGCTATCGTAGAATATGTCTATGTATGATGAACAGGCTTGAATTCGAATATATATCAATTCATTACATGTCGGCCTCAATACATTTCAAAATCCTTTTACAAATGTCGGCCTTTAATAAACATTTCTTAATGAAAGATAAATAACAAAAGAACTTTTATGTCGGCCCAAAAAATAAATACAATTTGAATAGCCTATGGCTATCATTCAAATTTATTTCACTGCGAAGCTGAGCTGGAAGGAGCTACCGAAGCTGTCACAACATTAACACTCCCTCTCAGCTAGGGAGGGAACTTCCAGCTGCAGATTATCTCCACATGAAGTTCATCTGCCACTACTGCCTGCAATCAGATATAAAGAGAGATATATCACCTCAATGTGATATTAACCATCACATGGTTAAGTACTTAGTGTTCATCACTTGCGTGATGGTGTCACCTCAAAGTGACTTTCACCATGGCTCTCCTAGAGGGTGAAACACAAGTACAGAAAGATCATCACGGACTCTCTCACGTGATGTTGTCATGGAGTCACACACATGACATCCACCATGACTCTCTCAGAGGGTGGAGACGAGGGCTTTCACCTCAAATTCTTCCGTCACAGAAGAAGATGCAATAGTAAGTACAAGTGTTCATCACTTGCGTGATGTTGTCACCTCAAGTGACTTTCACCATGACACTCTCAGAGGGTGAAACACAAGTACAAGATCTATCATGGAGTCGCACACATGACATCCACCATGACTCTCTCAGAGGGTGCCAGGACGGGGCTTTCACCTCAAATTCTTCCATCCGGGAAAGAAAGTGCATTAACAAGAGGATTTCACCTCGAACTTCTCTCCATGAGAGAAGAACTCATTAAACAAGGCTCGCGATGCGAGACTCATATACCGGTCAAGTACGGATTATACCATACAAGCAATACCGAAGGACCCAAGAGCTTTACCACGGCCGAGGCGGTGAGGAGAATATGGCGTCTACTCATCAATATTCAATGTACCTCAAGCATGCGGTAGCGATTACATATCTCGATATAGTGGTGCCAATCTCAACACAATGCTTGGTTTTGTCAGCATAGGATTTCTGAGAAGCTTCACACAACTTTGATTGACACAATGAATAATGGTGGGCTCCATTGATTGTCAAACAATCAGCTGCTAGCGCTTCGGAAGAGTTGGCGTACCGCGGCGCAATGTACTACGACCCTACGCTATACTCAATGCAAAAGGAAGCGCTTTCTACGCTACACGGAGATCATGAAGTAGAACCAAAGCCCGAAGCAACAACCCGAGAGGTTAGCTCTTCCGATCTGTAACTTACAACCTACCAATCGAACACAGAGTAAGAGCAAAGTAACTCAAGTCACGCATTTGAGAGGTAATACTTCAACCCATTTCCAAGCGCCCATGCAGAAGTATCTGAGTTATGTTTGGCTGCAACAAGATGTATCTATCTTCCGGATCACTTTTCAAAGCCTTCCAAAGTGCACTTACTGCATAGCAAATATCAGGTCTAGTGTTAACTAGATACATCAAGGATCCAATCAGCTGTCTGTACAATGTAGGATCCACCAAATCTGAACTAGCTGCAGCCTCCTTCAGTTTATGAAGATTGGTCTCCATGGGAGTAGACATGGATTTGCAATCCATCATGCCAAATCTCTTAAGTATGTCAATGGTGTACTTCCCTTGATTTAAAATCATACCATCTGGCCTCTGCCAGACTTCTAAACCAAGGAAGTAATGCATGAGCCCAAGGTCCTTCATCTCAAATTCAAAAGTTAAATCCTTCTTACATTCAAGAATCAGGTGATCTTCTCCAATGAGGATTAGATCATCAACATATAAAACCAAAATTAATGCATCACCATTGATTACCTTGAAGTAGAGATTTGAATCAGCGTCATTCTTCCAGAAACCCAGGCTTGATAGATACTGATCAATCCTTTGACCCCTGGCCGGGGAGCCTGCTTGCATGAACCATACAAGGCCTTTGCTAACACCAAACATGCTGACTCCCCATGAATCTCAAATCCATCAGGTTGCTCTATGTAAAACTCTTCCTCAATCACTCCATTGAGAAAGGTTGTCTTCACATCCATCTGGTGAATCTTCCATCCTCTAGATGCAGCAATAGTAATGATGGTTGATTGATTATTGTGAAGCAATAGGAGCAAAAGGTCTGTCATAGTCAACTCCCTCTTTACGAGAAGCCCTCAAACACCGTCTTGCCTTGTACTTCTCAATGCTTTCTTTGAGAATCTGGTACGTCCTCTTCAACCTCATCCCAGAACATTCTATTTTATTCTCAGCGAGTCATAGAACTCCCTCTGAAGGTTAATTTTTCGAAGAGATGTCTTCAGCCATCCACTCGGTCCCATGGCTGTATGATGTGTCTCTATTCTTCAACCTACAGGATGCATCAGGCTCTTCTTGAAGGAAATCTCTTACGCTTCTTGGTCTGTCATGAAAGCATTAAGAAGAGATTACTAATAGTCATGGAACTCAACTATCTCGAAGAGAAGTACCATTGCTAGAAGCATACATGATTGACTATCTCAAAGTTTATAGCATGAATTCATGAACATCGAGAGATACAATAAAAACTTATCTGTTCATATGTTAGAACACCAAGGGCTAGACCTGAAGCTGTGTTACCACTTTCAGTGCTATAAATGCATCTTCTCTGATAGATGCAGAGCACACACAATGCTAGCAATCTTGAAATCCACTGAGGTTACAGTCATCTTACAAGTAGAGTTATCAGCAGGTATTCAAAGGTTCTGCCAACCTTCTCAAGACAATTTCTTTATGCTTCCCATACTCATCATTACATTCAGATGACAAACACTGCCTCAAAGAACACGCACTAGTGCAATACACCCATGCTCCAATTATTACCACTACATCTAGACCTTCATTGAAATGATGTTATTGCATATGCATTATTTGAAATTCTACTCACTTAAAACTAGACACAGTCTCGAACTTACAACATAATCCGCGCACCATCAATTCTACAGCAATATAAGTTTTGCTAGTATGAATACGATCAAGTAATATCACTTCATACCTTACAATCAGTCTATGTGATGTAGTTGAGCAATCACAACTTTTCTGAGCATACCGGCGAATACAAGTTCAAAGGTAACCTCATCCACTTGAGGACACTTCTTTAATTATTTCGGACAAGCCAATACACTAATTTCTGAAGTTGTCATAATTTAATTCTGTCAATGCATGCGACAATTTCCGTGATACTGTCAGGCTTAGGGCATTCGTCTCTTTGACAGATTGCGTTATCCAAAGATGCAGAAAGAAGCATCACTCTGGCCTCTGTGGGAAGAAAAAAAAGGATCAGATCCTTTTCCATCGAAGAAACATTCTGACCTCGACAAAGAAGGCACCAAATCACGCCAAGTATTGTTGATGGCAAGAGTAGAAAGTAGGAAACCCCAGGACTTGAACTGATGCTCCAACTTCTGCGTCGTGCCAGGTGAAAGGTGCTTGCATCTGTGTTGACTCTGCATGGCGCACTAGATGAGACAATGACGCCCTGATTATTTCCGCTTTACACATTTATCAATTTTTGCGATATGAATCCTATGAAATAGAAAATTCTCCATATACACAGTCTGCTTCATAGACTCACGATGAAGATCCATATAACACCAGCAATGTCATTTATCTGAGACTTGTGGTTGCCTTGTCTCAACAAATCTGATCAGAACCTTAACTTGAACCCGCTCTGATACCATATTGATTTTAGGTGATCAGATTAATGTACAGAAGATTAAAACAAAAATCAGACAAAATGACACAGCATGTACCCTGGGAAAACCCTCCACTTGAGGGAGAAAAACCCAGCAACAAAGATCTCTCTTATATATGATTCAACAGAGGCAATTTACAGATTACAATAATGGTCTGACACAGGACCGATATCTGATAATAACAAATTAATAACATCTAGATAGCACCTGGCAGAAGTTCGCTTGGCAATAATAGGTCTTCGCATTAAGCACTGATAATTCATTCATCACTGAACTGACTAGTATCGCCGATCTCTTTACATTTGCAGTGAATGCACTTAACATTGACTGTGACGCACCTTTTTCATATCATATTCGCCCTTGATAATGACGAATTTCTCTTGATGACAATGATCGCTTCTCAAAACAATATTCGCACTTTTCTGTTACCTGTTCTTAGAAGTATTCACCCTTTTATAATGACGAACTTCTCTAGATTGCAGTTCTCTGCTATATTCACCTTGACTATGATTTGATCTCAGAGGTATTTGCACTTGTCTATGCTCGGTTGGAAACTATCAAAATATCTATATGATGGCCGAAACTGAATTCAAATATATATCGAGATTCATTACATATTAGGCCTCAATACATTTCAAATCTCTTTTACAAATAATAGGCCTTTTACAATAAGCATTTCTTAATGAAGATAAGTATCAAAGAACTTTTGTAATAGGCCAAAAAATAAAATTGAATAGCCTATTATTATCATTTGCTTCAAATTATTTATCCTTTGGAAGAGTTACGGTGTCACAACATTAACACTCTCTCTCGGCTAGGGAGAACTTCCGGCCTAAGTTATCTCCCACATGAAGTTCACATGCGCCCTACTACGCAATCCCGGTTATAAAGAGAGATATATCTCGTGTGATATTAACCAACCATCACACATGGTTAGGTACTTAGTGTTCGTCACTGGCATTGATGGTGTCACCTCAAAGTGACTTTCACCATGGTTCTCCCAGAGGGTGAAACACAAGTACAGAAAGATCATCACGGACTCTCTCACGTGATGTTGTCATGGAGTCACACACATGACATCCACCATGACTCTCTTAGAGGGTGGAAACGAGGGCTTTCACCTCAAATTCTTTCGTCACAGAAGAAGATGCAATAGTAAGTACAAGTGTTCATCACTTGCATGATGTTGTCACCTCAAGTGACTTTCACCATGACACTCTCAGAGGGTGAAACACAAGTACAAGATCTATCATGGAGTCACACACATGACATCCACCATGACTCTCTCAGAGGGTGGAACCGAGGGCTTTCACCTCAAATTCTTCCATCACAGAAGAAAGTGCATTAACAAGGGATTTCACCTCGAACTTCTCTCACAGAGAAGAACTCATTAAGCAAGGCTCACTGATACTGAGACTCATACTCAGTCAAGGCTGGATTCTCCACCATACCAAGCTTGTCTCGAAAGGACAAGAACTTTACCCTGGCGAGAGGCTTGGTGAGAATATCTGCCGTCTACTCATCAATGCTAATGTACCTCAACTGTACAGCCTTCCGCAGTACCATATCTCTGATATAGTGGTACTTGATCTCAACATGCTTGGTTTTGTCATGAAACATAGGATTTACAGAAAGCTTCACACAACTTTGATTGACACAATGAATAATGGTGGGCTCCATTGATTGTCCAAACAATCCTGCAAGGAGCTTACGAAGCCACACTGCTTCCTGAGTTGGCATGCACGCTGCAATGTACTCAGCCTCTGCTATACTCAATGCTACAAAAGACTGCTTCCTGCTACACCAGGAGATCATAGTAGAACCCAAACTGAAGCAACAACCAGAGGTGCTCTTCCGATCTGTAGCCACAACCTACCTAATGCGAATCGGTGAAACCAAGTAGCTTCAGAGTGCATCACGGTATACTTCAGCAACCCATATCAGCGTGCCGCGCCAGAAGTATGGGGTTATGGTACATGCAACAAGATGTATGCAATGCCGGATCGCATGGCGGCTAGAATTGTACCCTACTTTGCATGGCAAATATAAAGGTCTAGTGTTAACTAGATACATCAAGGAATCAATCGACTATCGTACAATGTAGGATCCACCAAATCACGAACTAATTTGCGGCCTCGCCCAGGTTTATGAAGGGAATTGGTCTCCATGAAGTGAACATGGATTTTAATCCCATCATGCCAAATCTCTTAAGTATGTCAATGGTGTACTTCCCTTGATTTAAAATCATACCATTTGGCCTCTGCCAGACTTCTAAACCAAGGAAGTAATGCATGAGCCCAAGGTCCTTCATCTCAAATTCAGAAGTTAAATCCTTCTTACATTCAAGAATCAGGTGATCTTCTCCAGTGAGGATTAGATCATCAACATATAAAACCAAAATTAATGCATCACCATTGATTACCTTGAAGTAGAGATTTGAATCAGCGTCATTCTTCCAGAAACCCAGGCTTGATAGATACTGATCAATCCTTTCATACCATGAACGAGGAGCCTACTTAAGACCATACAAGGCCTTCTTCAACTTGCAAACATGTGAATCCTTCCCATGAATCTCATATCCATCAGGTTGCTCTATGTAAACCTCTTCCTCAATTACTCCATTGAGAAAAGCTGTCTTTACAACCATTTGGTGAATCTTCCATCCTCTAGATGTAGCAATAGTAATGATGGTTCAGACAGAAGTGTAGCAAGCAATAGGAGCAAAGGTCTCATCATAGTCAACTCCCTCTTTCTGAGAAAACCCTCGAGCCACAAATCTTGACTTGTACTTCTCAATGCTCCCATCTTTGTAGAGATACAGGGCTATCCTCTTCAACCTCATCCCAGAACATTCTATTTTATTCTCAGTGAGTCATAGAACTCCCTCTGAAGGTTAATTTTTCAAAGAGATGTCTTCAGCCATCCACTCGGTCCCATGGTTGTATGATGTGTCTCTATTCTTCAACCTACAGGATGCATCAGGCTCTTCTTGAAGGAAATCTCTTACGCTTCTTGGTCTGTCATGAAAGCATTCAGAAGAGATTACTAATAGTCATGGAACTCAACTATCTTGAAGAGAAGTACCATTGCTAGAAGCATACATGATTGACTATCTCAAAGTTTATAGCATGAATTCATGAACATCAAAGATACAATAAAAAAAAACTTATCTGCTCATATGTTAGAACACCAAGGGCTAGACCTGAAGCTGTGTTACCACTTTCAGTGCTATAAATGCATCTCCTCTGATAGATGCAGAGCACACACAATGCTAGCAATCCTGAAATCTTTTGAGGTTACAGTTGTCTTACAAGTAGAGTTATTAGCAGGTATTCAAAGGTTCTGCCAACCTTCTCAAGACAATTTCTTTATGCTTCCCATACTCATCATTACATTCAGATGACAAACAAAGAACACGCACTTGTGAAATACACCCATGCTCCAATTATTACCACTACATCTAGACCTTCATTGAAATGAAGTTATTGCATATGCATTATTTTAAATTCTACTTACTTAAAACTAGACACAGTTTTGAACTTACATACACAACATAATCCCAGCACCATTGATTCTACAACAATATAAGTTTTGCTAGTATGAATACGATCAAGTAATTTCACTTCATACCTTACAATCAGTCTATGCGATGTAGTTGAGCAATCACAACTTTTCTGAGCATACCGGTGAATACAAGTTCAAAGGTAACCTCATCCACTTGAGGACACTTCTTTAATTATTTCTGACAAGCCAATACACTGATTTATGAAGTCATCATAATTTAATTCTGTCAATGCATGCAAAAATTTCCGTGATGCTGTCAGGCTTAGGGCATTCGTCTCTTTGACAGATTGCATCATCCAAAGATGCAGAAAGAAGCATCACTCTAGCCTCTATGGGAAGAAAAATAAAAGGATCAGATCCTTCTCCATCGAAGAACCATTCTGACCTCGAAAAAGAAGGCACCAAATCATGCCAAGTATTGTTGACGACAGGAGTAGAAAGTAGGAGACCACAGGACTTGAACTGATGCTCCAACTTCTGCGTCGTGCCAGGTGAAAGGTGCTTGCATATGTGCTGACTCTGCATGGCGCACTAGATGAGATGATGACGCCCTGATTATTTCCGCTTTACACATTTATCAATTTTTGCGATATGAATCCTATGAAATAGAAAATTCTCCATATACACAGTCTGCTTCATAGACTCACGATGAAGATCCATATAACACCAGCAATGTCATTTATCTGAGACTTGTGGTTGCCTTGTCTCAACAAATCTGATCAGAACCTTAACTTGAACCCGCTCTGATACCATATTGATTTTAGGTGATCAGATTAATGTACAGAAGATTAAAAAAAAAAATAGACAAAATGACACATCATGTACCCTGGGAAAACCCTCCACTTGAGGGAGAAAAACCCAGCAACAAAGATATCTCTTATATATGATTCAACAGAGGCAATTTACAGATTACAATAATGGTCTGACACAGGACCGATATCTGATAATAACAAATTAATAACATCTAGATAGCACCTGGCAGAAGTTCGCTTGGCAATAATAGGTCTTCACATTAAGCACTGGTAAATTCATTCATCACTGAGCTGACTAATATCGCTGATCTCTTTACATTTGCAGTGAATGCACTTATCATTGACTGTGACGCTCCTTTTTCATATCATATTCGCCCTTGATAATGACGAATTTCTCTTGATAACAATGATCGCTTCTCAAAACAATATTCACACTTTTCTGTTACCTATTCTTAGAAGTATTCGCCCTTTTATAATGACGAACTTCTCTAGATTGCAATTCTCTGCTATATTCGCCTTGACTGTGATCTGATCTCAGAGGTATTTGCACTTGTCTATATCGGACTGGGAGAGAGCTATCAAAGAATATGTCTATATATGATGAACAGGCTTGAATTCGAATATATATCAATTCATTACATGTCGGCCTCAATACATTTCAAAATCCTTTTACAAATGTCGGCCTTTAATAAACATTTCTTAATGAAAGATAAATAACAAAAGAACTTTTATGTTGGCCCAAAAAATAAATACAATTTGAATAGCCTATGGCTATCATTCAAATTTATTTATCACTGCGAAGCTGAGCTGGAAGGAGCTACCGAAGCTGTCACAACATTAACAGGAAATACCTCTCTTAGTAATCAATATTAGTGTGATTGAGATTATTAATCAATTAGGTGCTAATTTCCTATAGCAATGAAAGAGTCTAAAAAGGAAAAGAGAGCTACATTGGTGATTCAGGAGAAATTTCAGCTTTCAAAAACAAAGGCAATTAGGTTGGTAGATTTATGGATCAGGCCAACATTTGGTGGAAGAGGAAGAAAGGTGACTAAAACTCTGGAGGCCCACCATAATGGATTTTAGTATTCAACCATGAGAGCAGAAGAGAGAGCTGATATCATGTATCAAAACATTAAGCATGCATTCTTCTAGCTAGCAAAGAAGGAGATGATTCCTTTTCTTCATTTTCATTTGCATAACCATATCATGGCATGGGAACCAAGAATACCAAGGATTTCCAATTTTATGTGGAGGTAATGGATGTGGTCCAAACTTTAGGAGGGGCAAGAACATTAATGTATGATCCTGATGAAATTGAGGAAGAACAGCAAGAGAGGGATAGGAAAAATAATATCAATGTAGAGTTTCAAGGATTTGTCAAGTGAGTAAGAGAGCTATGGGAGCAGATTCATCTAAAATATTTTGAACTAGAGTTTGATATACCATTTAGAGAGATTTCTTTTCATGGAGTTCCTTTCAAAGCCTCTGCTTTTATTGTTCATACAGTAAACTATTTGGTAGATTTTTTAGAATTACCTTTCTTAGAAATCACTATTAGTGAGATTGAGATTGTTAATTAATTAGTCACTAATTTCCTATAGCAATGAAAGAGTCTGAAAAGGTAGAAAGATCTACATTGGTGACTCAGGAGAAACTTCAACTTTCAAAACCAAAGGCAATTAGGCTAGAAGACTTGTGGATCATACCAGCATTTGGTGGAAGAGGAAGAAAGATGACTAGAACTGTAGAGGCCCACCATAATGGATTCTAGTATTCAATCATGAGAGTAGAAGAGAGAGCTGATATCATGTATCAAAACATTAAGAATGCATTCTTCCATCCAATGGAGAAGGAGATGATTAGTTTTCTTCATTTTCATTTTCATAACCATATCATGGCGTGGGAACCAAGAAGACCAAGGATGTCCAAGTTTATGTGGGGTAATGGATGTGCTCCAAACTTTAGAAGGGGAAAGAATGTCAATGTATGATCCTGATGAAATTGAGGAAGAATAGCAAGAGAGGGACAAAAAAAAAATATCAATGCAAAGTTTCAAGGATTTTTCAAGTGAGTAAGAGAGCTATAGGAGCAACCTTATCTAAAATATTTTGAACTAGAGTTTGATGTACCATTTAGAGAGCTTGGTTTTCATGGAGTTCCTTTCAAAGCCTCTACTTTTATTGATCCTATAGTAAAATTTTTGGTAGAGTTGGTGGAATTACCTTTCTTAGAAATCATTATTAGTGAGATTGAGATTGTTAACCTTGTGTTGGTTATTTGTTTAGAACCAAACTTAATCTCAGTCCTAACCTATTGGCTTTCCATGACCTAATTAACTACTAGGTTGAGGATTGGCCAACATTTAAGTAGAGTAATTATTACTTTACTTCTTCTCTTTGGGCTCTATGAGACCCAGGGAGGGTAATCCCATATATACTCATAATATTTTGTGCTTGGTCAAGAGTATTTCTTCACACAAATGCACTATTCCATGAAAATCATGTTATCAAAAGCTCAAAAAACCTTAGCTACAAGTGTTACTTATTTTCAAGGAGTCAGCCTTCATACTTAGAAGTGAGACATTGAATTTTAAAGTATTTTGAATCATTCCTCTTGAATCCTAGGCCCAATTCAATACTAGATCAACTGATTATAAGATAAACCGACAAGATGATCGGTACTTTATCTAAGAAAATTAATTACAACTGGTATTCAATCGGTAATACAATTTGGATTGAAGCTCAAAAGTTAGTGGATCATTAGGGTGCTGCTTTGTAACATCTAACTCACTGTGTCTATAAAGTATCACTTCCTTAATATATCCTATATGCTTTTCTCACAAACTAATGAGCTCATTTTCGTGTTTAATCAATTATTTGAACTGAAGCATAAAACAAATTCATACATTCTATGCAAATTCCGAAAGACAAATGAAGATGTCAATGACAATATTCATTCATAACCTAGAATAAAACACATAGAAGAGCAATATTTCTAAACTAAAATTCTTCCTCATTTATGATATTTCATTGTAAGACCATATTTTAGATTTATACATAGTATAACTTTCATCTTAGACTTTCTTTTGATTCATCTACTAGAGTATCTATTTACGTTCTATTCCGCTATAGCATAGTATCTATTGCGACCTTGTCTAGACTCAAAATTATGAACTCTCCTCCTTTCAGCCATGAAATCCCCTTTATATAAACAAGGGAGCAACAAGAACCTAACTGAAATACAATTTCAATTTCATTTGAGTTCATTTCAAAAACCTAATTCTAACTAACACCTCGAAGGAGTGCCCAAGCGGTTTCATATGTAATCATTTCAAAATAGGGGAGGCAAAGAACATGTGCAGAATATTAGTCATCACTATCATAGTATTCATTGTTTGGAACAAAAATATTTTGTTCATATCATCTAGAAAATTATTCCACATTAGTATGAGAAAATGAAAGATAAACCATGGACACATGAATACAAATACCTACTATGCAAAGACCATGGTGTCATAAAAAACAAAAGTAGGAGGTGACACTATTCAGAGTCGTTAGCATTTGAAAATGACTGATCACTCCTTGTCCTCGATGTAATTGGAGGTATCACAAGCACGTCATCATTAGAAATATCATATGACACTAGGGAACATAGGTACTAGCAATAGTCTAAGTCGTAACCAAATTCAACATCTGAAGGAGAGTCTAAAACCACGATAGGAGAATTGTGATTACCCAGGTAGGCCGTATGACTCTTCTCCTTTTTTCTGGCATTCTTCACTGGCATTGCTAGGTCCTTTCCTTTGCATTCAGCCGATTCACCTGGAAGGGTCCTATTCCTCAAACGGTATGTACTCTACACAATTGACTTCTTTTTATGGCCCCTAGCCCTCCCTTTCCCCTTCAAAACCTCAGGAGAAGCCATGGATTCTTGCTTAGCTATGTCTTCACGACATTCAAACACACTTAGCCAACTAGACCTCCTAACAAGTGGAAATGATGTACCAAATTTTCCAATTTTCTATAAAGCTAGCAAAGAGATAATTAAAAAGGTTCTAGACTTAAGACCCACAAGAGAAATAACCCAATCCTAATAATTGCAAACAATTCTAGCAACACAAATCCCAAATATACTAGAGAACTTAATCTCATACCAATTTTCTCAAGATGAAAACATTGATACTCTGCTTAAGAAAACTCAATCGTCTCTACTAATCATACCTTACTTCTTCTACAGTTTGAAAGATAGTGTGAATAAAACAGTGATCAACCTATATTAAATAGAAAATTCAAGCATGCAAAATTAATGATTTAGAAATCCTTACGTGAGAAAATTGGAAACTATTCAGTTTGGCTCTGCATCTGGACTGTTCATCTTAGATAAATTAAAACTTCATCTAAGGTGGCCATGAGCTTTGTTTTTTGACCATTATCAACTTGCTCCCTGAAAACAGTGAGGTTATTTCAAATGCTACCACGTTTCCCTCTAACCCTAATTAATCATAGTTGATTTGATGATTAGCATGTATTGACAACCTAATTCATGCTTCTCATTAATATCGACGAAGTACATAGTACTAGTTTCTTGGAGAGAAACTTTCTTTATATGCTTCATCACTGATTGTTCCCAAGATTTAGGGTACAATTTAGCAATGAGGCCATTCATGTGATGATTTTCAGTCCATCAGATCATCCTACTATAAGACTTTATCAACAGTTCTCTGGTTCTCTTGCCACTTTCCTTTCTTATCTGTGCAAAATCCCCAGGATCATGCCACATTTCCTTTTTCATTTATGGTCACCACTCATTGCCAATCTAATTTATCTTCACCCAACTCCATCAACAATGTAAATATCCTGGCGATGCTCTCTAGCCCCTACTTTTGTGGTTTAACCCTTGGTTACATTCATCCTTCCATTGCACATCGCTAATTCAAACCTTGCTCTTAAGATTTTATCTATAATGGAAGATGTTTTGTCAACACCAGATTTGGACACGTATAACCTACATAAAACAAACATCACAAAAAACATTGATCATAGGATCATATCATATTAGCAAGAAAAATCCTTTAGAGAACATCCATCACTTATCGCTAATTCAGAACCCAAGTTCTAAATTAAATCCACGATGAGCAATGAAGTTAAAACATATGGTCATTATTCATCACTAATTCTCCTCATATCATTTACAAGCAACTAGCGATGATAAGATCTACGACCTTTGCAATGTCCATCATGTATCATTGATGTAATACTTTACATTCAAAATGTCTTAGCGATCAAGCGATACATAGGAACTCACATCACATCACTCATCGCTATTCTAAATTTATTTTTTTATGGCCATCTGTGATAAGTGATAAGAACATAAAGAGAAAATTATCACTCATTGCTATTACAATTTTGAAGGCTTAAAAGCCATTAGCGATGAGCGATATCAAAGGGAAAGCATCAGTCCATTGCTCATCACTGTTTTAAAGTGTGAATCAATGATTAAATTAGTGATGAGAGATACAACTATGAAGGCCATTGTGACATAAGTGGGAAGTTTTGAAGCATGTGCTCATTAGTTGTTTTAAGAAAGGGGACTTCCCTAGAACAACATGAGAATAGTAGGCTGAAGACTTATGAATCATGCAATTCAATGAATGTAGAAGTTAGGTGATTCAAACCTAGACAAGAGAAAGGTCAGTCACATGATGATATTTTACGTGCGTGAGAAAATTCTTGGTGAACGACAACAAGAAATACTAGTAAAAGACAAAATAGAATGCCAAGCAAATTAAAACGAAACAAAACCATAAACCTCATATAAGAACCCTAACAGATGTAACAAATACTTTTTTTAGGGTTTTAACATGAGCACACTAGAATTTTGAAAAATTTGAAAGTGTGATCAGTGGCTCTTTTTGGGGATGTCTGTTGTTTAGTGAAGAGAGTGAGAATTCAGATCCTCTCAAGAAGTAGACCAAGTACCTACTCCATTGGGCAATAGAGTCAAAAATTCATTTTTGCCCTCCAACTGCTTTAGCTTGACAAGTCCAGTTATATCTGATGGCCCAAGGCCACCAAAAAATGTAGGAATTTTCTTACCTTTGTCATAAACAAATTTTCCATCACACCTTACTAAATCCAATCTAAAAACATCACTGTAATATGCCTGATTCAATATGCTGGCATCTCCCAACAACTCATTGTATACAATGCTATCAACAAATTCATAATTATCATGCATCTGCAAATTAGGATTACCCTTAAAGTACTAATTATCATGTGGCAATGACTCATAAGTTTTTTCATTAAAAATATTGTAAAGTTGAAAACAACTTTCCTTAATGTCTTGCTCATTACCACACTACAAAAAAAATCCATCTAGCTGAAAAATCTAGCACTCATACTCTGCCTTATAGTTGGGATTACCAAGCTCAATCTAATTGGTAGTTTACATGTCAAAGGTGAAACAGTCATAGGAACTGAGCACAAGATTATGCACCTCATGAAAACTAGCTCCAAGTGTATGTAAAGATTTACACTCATATATTTGCACACATTATTTCTGTCTCAATATGTTGGTGTAGAGAATCATCAATAATCTCTACCCTATCTTTATTTGTACTTACTCAGACATATTCTAAACAAATCATACTAACATCTCTGGAATCCAAAGCTTGTTCAAAAGTGAGTAATTTTGGTTCCAAAAAATAATCTGATTTATGTTTAAAACCAACCCAAATAAGCGAACTTCATGGTCATCTACTGTTCTTAACTCATTTACACAAGTTTCTAAATTTTCATCACCCTGCTTACTTTCATGCTCATCATACAATGCATCATTAAAATCAAATGGCTATTTGTTATTACCTAAATTATCACCATGGTGACAAGCCTATTCATAACTAGAAGGAATACTAGATACCCATTTTTCATATCTTTTATAATAAAGATCATTATCAATGTCAAAATCAATATGAGTATTACACAATAACTGAGGGTTAGTCATATGGGCATATTTCTGATATTCAATGGTTAACAAACTTGAATTTTTTTCTCTATTCAATAGACCATAATCCTAATCCATTCTATCAACCATTTCTCACTCTTTTCCTCTAGTAGAAAAACATGCCTTACCATGTTGTAACTCAGGAAAAACCAAGACCTTACCATTATCAAAATCTAGAAACTACATAGATTGGGTTTCATCATTGATTTGACCATTTACACCTTGAAAATAAAAAGAAACATTTTCCTTATTATGAGCATCAGTAGTCAAGATTGCAACACTCTTAACCTCTTCCTTCTCAAGCATACATTTTTTTGTATCCAAAACCACATGTATCTGATCTATTGTACTCATACAAATGTTATTTTCATCAACATTTTTATCCACAATTGAAGACAATAGACTTTGCAGATATGCATTCCTCATTTTTTTCAAATTATCCAAACATGTGTAAGCCATTTGCATATTCAAGATTTTAAAATCCTTTAACAATGCACTAGATCCATCCTCAAAAGCTTCAAAATACAAATGAATGCAATTTGATGTACTAGGTTTGAAATTTTTAGGGATTAGTGAAAGAGAAAAAAAAAATCTATGACCGAAAGCAATACTTGAATCTTCATCTTGTTTCTTAAGATGTTTTAACTTTGTGACAAGATCAGAAGGTTCTTTTCCAAATTCTTTCCTAAAAGCATCCACCAATTTATCCCATCATGGAAAATATTTCTTAGGAGAACTTAAGTACCAATCCCTAGCTTTAGCTTCAAGAGATCTAACAAAAAATCTCATCCACATATCCGGATCTCCAAATGAATGTTTCACCATGAAATTATAGAAAATTTAGACATGTGCATCTCCTTCACATATATTTCATCCATTAAATCTAGGCATTTTCTTATAGACTCGAGATGGCATACTTTTAACTTTATAATCAATCCATGAGAAGTCTAATTGGTCATACAATGAATCAAATGAATTGAAGAAAGGTCTAGCAATTATACTAATAGATCTAGTATGGTTATCTCTTAATTGGGCTTGTATAGCCATTAGGTGCCTTTTATTCATATCTTTAACTCCCCTTTTGAACATAGCTTTCTATTCTAGCCTAATCCTAGGCTTATTCACACTTAGGTTCATGTACTTTGGGGTTTCATCTATCTAAGGATTTTCAGACTTATGAAGCTTTTTTACAATATGCATCCAAGTTTCTAATGGCATCGTTATTTCTCTTTTGTAATCCATAGATGTATGCAAATATGATTTTAACTAATGGTGCACAATCATAACCATGACAAATTTTAAGAATAACTAAAAATAGATAGTAATACTTGAGATATATTACTTCATTCTAACCATCCATACTTGCTTCTTTGTGAATAAGAATTTTAGTGGAACAACAATTGCAATCCATATGATAGGTTGGACAAATGAAAATATGTAGAGAACAATTTACCTTCACACCTCTAGTTGTTGCAACTTTGAATAGAGATTTTTCAAGTTACAAATAACAAAAAATAGCCCTTCACGTGCATAAATTGTAGAGTAGAGTCACCACTTCTTTAAAAAGAGGAAAACCTTTGAAGCAAGGATATCTTTATCTGAGTTCTTCCAGAAGAGTCACCACAGGGCTACAACAAATCACTTTACAGATTTGGAAATTCTTCAACACTTGATCCATATGTTCATTTTGTCTTGATTCTTCAAAATGGTCTTCGACATATTTGTATCAAGGATGCAAAAGTGTCCCTAGTAGACTTGCCATTTCTATTGGTTATTTTTTTAGAACCAAAATTAATCTCAATCCTAACCTATGGGCTTGTCATGACCCAATTATCAACTAGGTTGAGGATTGGCCAACGCTTAAGTAGAGTAATTATTACTTTACTTCTCTCTATGCTCTGTGAGACCTAGGGAGGGTAATCCCATATATAATCATAATATTTTATGCTTGGTCAAGAGTATTTCTTCAGACAAATGCACTATTCCATGAAAATCACCTTATCAAAAGCTCGAGAAACCTTAGATAGAAGTATTAGTTATTTTCAAGGAGTGTACCTTCATACTTCGAAGTGGAACATTGAAATTTAAAGTATTCTGAATCATTCTTCATCTTAAATCCTAGGCCCAATTCAATACTGGCTCAACTGATTATAGGATAAACCAACAAGATGATCATTACTTTATCTAAGGAAGAAAATGAATTACAAATGGTATTCAATCGGTAATACAATTTGGATTGAAGCTCAGAAATTAGTGGACCATTAGGATGTCATTTTGTAACATCTCACTCACTCTATCTACAAAGTATCACTTCCTTAATAAATCCTATGCTTTTCTCACAAACTAATGAGCTCATTTCAGTGTTTAATTAGTTCTTTGAACTGAAGCATAAAACAAATTCATACATTTTGTGCAAATGATAAAAGAAAAATGAAGATTCCATTAACAATCTTCATTCATAACTTGGAAGAAAATACATATGATAGCAATATTTCTAAACTAAATTTTTTCTTCATTTCTAATATTTCATTGTAAGACCATATTTAAGATTTAAACATAGTATAACTTTAATCTTAGACTTACTTTTGATTTATCTACTAGAGTATCTATTTACTTTCTATTCTGCTATAGCATAGTATCTATTGTGGCCTTGTCTAGACTCAAAATTATGAACTCTCCTCCTTCTTTCAGCCATGAAATCCCCTTGATATAAACAAGGGAGCAACAAGGACCTGACTGAATTACAATTTCAATTTCATTTGATTTCATTTCAAAAACCTAATTCTAACTAACACCTCAAAGGACTCCCCAGGTGGTTTCATACATAATCATTTAAGAACAGGGGAGGAAAAAAACATGTGTAGGATATTAGTCGTCACTGTCACAGTATTCATTGTTTGGAACAAAAAGATTTAGTTTATATCATCTGGAAGATTATTCAACATCAGCATGAGAAAATGAAAGACAAACCATGGACACATAAATACAAATATCTGCTATGTAAAGACCATGGTGTCATAAAAAACTAAAATAGGAGGTGACCCTATTCAGAGTCGTAGGAATCTGAAAATGCCTGATTGCTCCTTGTCCTCGATGCAATTGGAGGTATCACTAGCATGTCATCATCAAAACTATTATATGGCACTAGGGAATGCAAGTACTAGCCATAGTTTGAGTCATCATTAGCTTCAACATCTGAAGCAGAGTCTTAAAGCACTATAGGAGAATTATGCTTACCCAAGCAGGCCCTATGAGTCTTCTCCTTCTTTCTGGCCTTCTTCACTGGCATTTCTAGTTCCTTTCCATTGCATTCAACCACTTCACTTGGAAGGGTCCTATTCCTCAAATGGTATGTACTCTACACAATTGACTTCTTTTTATGGCCCCTAGCCCTCCTTTTCCCCTTTGAAACCTTAGGAGAAGCCATGGATTCTTGTTCAGCTATGTCTTCATGGCATTGAAACACACTTAGCCGGCTAGACCTCCTAATAGGTGGAAATGATGTATCAACTTTTCCCATTTTCTATAAAGCTAACAAAGAGATAATTAAAAGGGTTCCAGACTTAAGACCCATAAGAGAAACAACCCAATCCCAATAATTGTAGACAATTCTAGCAACATAAATTCCAAATATGCCAGAGAACCTAATCTCATACAAATTTTCTCAAGATGAAAACACTGAAACTCTGCTTAGGAAAACTCAATCGCCTATACTACTCATACCTTACTTCTTCTGTAGTCTGAAAGGATAGTGTGAATAAAACAATGATCAACCTACATTAAATAGAAAATTCAAGCATGCAAAATTAATGATTCAAAATTCCTTACGTGAGTGAATTGGTAACTATTCAGTTTGGCTCTGCATCTAGATCGTTCATCTTAGAGCAATTAAAAATTTATCTAAGATGGCCATGAGCTTTTTTTTTTACCATTATCAACTTGCTCCTTGAAAGCAGTGAGGTTATTTCAAATGCTGCCACGTTTCCCTCTAACCCTGATTAATCATAGCTGATATGACGATTAGCATGTATCGCCAACCTAATTCATGCTTCTCATTAATATCGGTGAAGTACATAGGACCAGTTTCTTGGAGAGAAACTTTCTTTATACTCTTCATCGTTAATTCTCCCCAAGATTTAGGGTAAAATTTAGCGATGAGGCTATTGATGCAGAGAAACTTTCTTTATACACTTCATCGCTGATCCTCCCCAAGATTTAGGGTACAATTTAGTGATGAGGCTATTGATACAATGATTTTCAGTCCATTGGATCATCCTACTATAAGACTTTATCAATGGTTCTTCGTTTGTCTCACCACTTTCCTTTCTGATCTGTGCAAAATCTCTAGGATCATGCCATGTTGCCTTTTTCATTTATGGTCATCGCTCGTTGCCAATCTACTTTATCTTCACCTGACTCTATCAGTGATGTAGATATCTCAATGATTCTCTCTATCCCCTGGTTCTGTGGTTTAACCCTTGGTTACATTCATCCTTCCATCGCGCATTGCTAATTCAAACCTTACTCTTAAGACTTTATTTGCGATGGAAGATGTTTTGTCAGTACCAGATTTGGACACATATAACTTCAATAAAACAAACATAAAAAATAAAATTCTCATAGGATCAATATCATATTAGCGAGAAAAATCCTTTAGAGAACATCCATTGCTTATCGCTAATTCAGAATCCGAGTTCTAAATCAAAATTTTGATGAGCGATGAAGTTAAAACATATGGTTGTTGTTCATTGCTAATTATCCTCATATCCTTTACAATCAATTAGTGATGAGAAGATCTACAACCTTTGCAATGTCCATCATGTATCACTAATGTGAGACTGTACATTCAAAATGTATCAGCGATCAAGCGATACACATGAAATCACATCACATCGCTCATCGCTATTCCAAATTTATCTTTTTATGGCCATTTGTGATAAAATATAAGAACATAAAGACAAAAGTATCGCTCATCGCTATTACAATTTTGAAGGCTTAAAAGCCATTAGTGATGAGAGATACAACTATGAAGGCCATGAGGACATAAGTGCAAACTTTTTAGGAACATGCTCATTAGTTGTTTTATGAAAGGGGACTTCCCTAGGACAACATGAGAATAGTAGGTTGAAGAATTATGAATCATGCAATACAATGAATGTAGAAGTTAGGTGATTCAAACCTATACAAGAGAAAGGTCAGTCACATGATGATATTTTACATGCATGAGAAGATTCTTGGTGACGAACAATAGGAAATACAAGTAAACAACATAATAGAACACCAAGTAAATTAAAATGAAACAAAACCCTAAACCTCAGATAAGAACCCTACATAGATGTAACAAAGAATTTTTTAGGGTTTTAACATGAGCACACTAGAATTTTGCAAAATTCAAAAGTGCGATCACCTTGATAGAGTAGGTCCTGGGAAAAAGGCATTTGATATGGCTATTGTTTTCAAATACTTCAAGTGAGATGTAATCCACATTGATTCCATTCCTCAATCTTCGCTTGATGGCATCAAGGAATGGATGAACTCTATGGATATAAAGTATTATGAAAGTAGAATGAACTTGAATTGGTGGCCAATTTTGAAGACTATTACTAATGATCCAAATAAATTTATTGAAGATGGTGGTTGGGAAGTTTTGAATATGGAAGCTAGTGATCCGGATTTTGATAATTCAAAAGAGTCAGATCAAGGATATGAAACATCTAATGTAGAAGAGGAATCAAAATCAGATGAGGAAGGTTTAGAAGATGAATATCTTATGGAGTTAGATGAGGATGAAGAATAAGAAGATTCTAAAGGGGAGGAAGCTAAAACATGGGATAAATTAGAAGTCAAAGCCAGAAATGCATATAAGGAAAAATGAGACGAGTTTGACAGTGAAGAGGAAAGGTGGCGATAAAAAGATAAAAGCTACAGGGAATTCTCAAGCACCTGATATTAGAGATTCAAGAGGAATGCCTACCAAGAGGCATAAAGTCAAATTAATTGAGTTCATCTACATCCTTCTACTATTTATTCATGCACATAAATGGTTCGTCTATTTATGAAAATGGTGCATATATGTTAACTTGATCAATGTTGTTACTTTGGTAGTTTAACTTCTATGACAACCAACCATTAGGCCATTATGTGCAGGAGCACATTTGTGTTTTAGTTATATTTTTTGGATAGATCTACTTGGTGTTAAGGAAATTCTATTTATCTTTTGAATGTTAATAAGTCTAGTATTACATGCTTCTCTATGTTGATCAGATCAGGTTGCAGGTTTTTTACTATTGATTTCTTTATTTATGGAGTTCTTTTAGCTTGGAAGACATGAATTTACTACCTTTTTTTAAATTAGATGGAAAAATTAAGTGGCTGGTTAGCTATGTCAAGTGATGTAGACTACAGGGATGTGTTAGATCTATAGGATGCCTACCAAGATGCATCAAAATATTCTTACATGTTAAAAGAATGGTAGGATCATGAGGAAGGATGACAAAGATGCATGTGGATCACTTAATAGAATGGCAACATGAATTCAAGGAAGCACTCCTTGAGATACCATGTTTGAGAGAAAAGAATATAAATCAAATCAACATGGGACGAAGTTACTTAAATGATACAACTCATAACTTAAATGAGGACACTTAAGAGATATTAAAGGACCATGGTCATTAATTAAAAGATGTGATGAAAAAGAGGCATGAATGTCACCCACTACCCTTTAAGGAAAACAATATTTTTTTCCTCAACATGAAATAATGGGACAATTGAGTGGGATCTACGACCAATAGAGAAACACTTTAGAACTCATCCTACGCATCAATAAAAAACTCAACATAAGAAATGAAAATTGACATATTAAAATAATAATATCTAACTAAGTTATTGAAATTCAACTATTGATGTACCTCATTCTCCATCTAGATTACAAAATTGGCCCACTTTTTGCTTTGTAACTTTTCCTTTTCAAATTGCTTTGGATGCTGGCCATATTTCTCCTCCTATCAAAACATGGCATATGGACTAGTTAAACTAATTAATATGCAATCATTTACTTTTTCCTAGGAAATTAAAAAAAAAAAATTTAACATATTAAATATACTTACAAATGTATAGATCAAGGCCTGCAAATATTTTTGGCCATTGTGATGAGTGGCACGAAGTTTTTGAAGCCTAGCCTTGGAGGCCTTGTCCTGAAACATATACTAATTCAATTTAACTATGCACAAATAAAATTTAAATTTTTTTTAATAAATTTGATATAATCTTATGAGAAAATTCAAAGACTTGTGTACTCTCCTCAACGGACTTCCTCCATGCATCTGACTTCTCATATGATTTTACAAGCTCTTTCCATACTTTGACACTTACATCAATTGGCCTTTTTTTGAGCCTTAGCTCAGGAGGGAGTTTTTCTTATTTTCTTCATTTGGTTGCACCAAAATATCTTGCAATTTTGAGACATTCGTAGCTTTACCTTCTTCATAGACCAACTTGTGCCAAATTTAGTCTCCATGTCATTGATAATTGATTTTTGCAAGTGTATGGGTATCTTTGAGAATGGAAAATGTAGATGGTCTTTGAACCATCAAAGGCATAATTCCTTCAACCTATTCACAAATGCTTTTCCATCATTTTTCATTCAGACTTCCCCTAAAACCACATTATATTCTATCTTGGTATTGTAGCTACCAATGCAAGATTGAAAACATGGCATGGTGGAAGAAGTCTATGTCCCAGGAGTGGTTGGGATAGTGGAAGCCTCTACTCATTGTTCTGCATTCCTAGAGTTTACTGTTATTGATTTCCTCCTGGATCTTTTGCTCAATCTAGGACTACTTGGGGAATCAATTGATTCCCTTTGACATGGTTGATTTTGTTGCAATGTTTGAGGGGCTTCACTAGATCAGTTTTCTATGTATCTGGCAAGCATTTTCTAATGCACATCATCCAATTTATTCATTGCCTTTTCCCCCACCATAAAATCCAATGCCTCTTTATATTTTTTGGTCACATGTCCCTATATATATAATAAATTTCTTCTTTTAAATTTAAAAATAAAAAAACTAAAAACTAAAAATGAAAGAAACAATGGAAACATTTACAAATCTATAAATTGGCAATGAATTACCTCATTGTGGCTAGAGTCTTCTCCCTTTGTTCTCTTCCCTCTATTTCTTGACATTTTGAGGTGACCTAGGGAAAATTATTTTTGTCTAGTCTGTGGAGGAAATCGAAGTACACACTGTCAGGTATGAAATATTTCGTCTAGTTTGTGGTATGAAAGTTTTACCTTCAATGAATATCTTTCTAGATTTAAATGCCTATGAATCAATTTCTTATGCACTTGTATAGAATATAAATATATTTGAAAGGATATAAATATATGCAAAATGAAATAAATGTATTGTAAAAAAATCAACACTTGCGCACCTATATGGAATGGTAATATTTGGGGGATAGAAAGGGTGTGGAGTGTGGTTTTATTGAGAGTTAACATAGATAGGTCCCATGCTTGAGTCACATCCACTGATTATAAAGAAAATGAATGTGTGCACACAATCAATTCAAAACTACAAGCTTATTGTTCTATAAAATAATAAGTGAAAATTAGTAATAGTTAATCTAAGCCCGAAGGTCTCACAAATTTGACGAAATGATCTATTATTCAGCTATTGTCTCAAAAGCCCTATCTCCTTGTATTGTCTCAACCAACCTTTGTTACCATAGGACCTGGTTATAGTGGGGTGGATGTAGTTTAACAGCTCGTCTTGAAAGCAATCGACTAATTTTTAAGGATGGAATTGAGAAAGTTGTCTTCAGAGAAAGGTATGGAAGGAAGGTCTAAGAAATCAAACCAGAAACTGAAAGCTTGGGATGGGAATGATAAGTGAACTAGGGCATTGGGGTTTCAAAAACATGTTCACTGCTCTCAGATACAGGGGGAATAATGCAATGCCTACAATTTTACCCTCCTCCTTTGCAACCACATGAGACTTGAATGATTCACATGTAATCAAAAAAATATTCACAACCCTTTCTTCACAAACCTCTCCATTTAATCCAAACAAAAATATTTGTGGGAACAAAAAACAAAAATTATCACCTTACCTATGGTGTTGTAAACTAAATCAAATTTTTGATCTACTTGCTTGTAGCCCTCCTTCACGCAAATTTTCCCTTTTTTCTTCTGTCATCTCTTCCTTGATGTGGGAAGTTTTAAAATTTTGTTCTTGATTCAATAGTCAGCACTATAGTTGGCATAGTTAACACCGACTTTAGCACTGCCTTTCAGCCATAAATGTAATATGTTTGGGGTGGAAAAGTTGGTGAAAAGTGTACCTAATTTAGCACCTAGTAGTGCAAAATGACGTATTTTGCTAGTTGATAAATTAATTGATCCTAAATTGACTTCATCTTCATATGTTCCAAGGGAGCAATCATGGTTCCCTATTTTCTCTATTCCTTATCCCATGTCAATTTTGTGGGTGCAAAACTAATAGAGGTTAGATTTGTGAACTTAGAAATGACCCCTATACAACCAGATGAGTCATTTCAAGTGTAATATATGTCAAATATATGTCTAAAGTGAGGTTTTGTGTTAGATAGCATATTTGTTGAAATGATATAATTGGTGTACTAAACATTATTTACTATGTTTTGTATTATAGGGGTGAGACGAGGCCATGGCAATAGATCATGTCATATCAAGTGAGCACACAATGGATGAAGCGGGACATCAGGTATGTTAGGACTGTAAATTTTTTTAAAAAAATTATAGGTGTATATGCTCACAATTTTCCAAAAAATTCCATTCCATAAGCTCATGAATCTGCTTTGCATAATATTTTTCCCATGCATTAGTTGGTTTTCACCATTTGATCCCATAGAATTCACTTGTTCCTAAGCATTTGAAAGTATAAATCATATTAGCAAGAGATGGTGAGGGTCTCCCCAGTCTATAAAGCATTTTATACTAATGTGTGTCTTTTGCAATCTATTGGCAAGACATCGGGAGAGTCTTATCGATGTTATTTCATTTGGTAGTACACATCGGCATGATGCAGTTTGCATTCTTAGTGATGCAGAGGTCTTATCGGCAAAACAGTGGTCATCGGAATAAGTCATAGCGATCACATTTGTGTCTCACCGATTGTAGACATAGGGACATATTGGTGAGAAAATCTTCATCAGAATGAGTCATAGCAAGCCATTGTAAGTCATACCGATCAGAATGCAAAGAGTTGTGTCACTAAGATAGTAGTCATCGGTGTAATGTTTAGCAGCATTTGTTTGGTCTCACCAATAAAGTAGAAGGTGGGTCTCGTTGTTGCCATCAAAATGAAGTTAGGGAGTCTTACCGACCTCTATGTCCTGGCGACAAGATTTAAACTTGGAGATATGTTCGGCGAGACAGGTTTCTTAGCGAGAGCTTGGAGGGTCATGTTGAGTATTGCTTCATCAGCATGAAAATTGTTAAGTCTCGGTGATCAGAAGTTGAACCTGAGGAGATGTTTTGGTAAGATACAAAAGTAATATGTGGAACATTTTTTTGACCCCTTAAGTCATAGCGATGGTTTTTATCGGCATGAGTCTCAGCAATATACTCGTGATTGAAGGAATAACTATCAAAGAGACACATAGAATTGGTATAACTACAGGAGAACATAGCGATATAAGAAAAGATACCAAATAGTCATTGGGGAGACTTGAAGTGTCAGTATAATTATAGGATATCAATGTGATATGGAACCTGTTGGTGGTCGGAGAGACTCAGAACATTGGGGAGACTACGTGATGTCTTCGCAGAAGTCCAAAGAATAGTGGTAAAGGCCCGAATGCAAGGATGGCCTGAGATGCGAATATGAAGGGACGTGACTCTTCAAGTTGCTAATGTATAAATATTTACTTTTGATAGTGAATGGGAGGTTAGACAGATTACAAATAGAAAATATAGAAAATAGAATGGTTTTTGTATGAGACTATGATGTATGTAAGAAATAATGGAGATGTAAATGGAAATTGTTTGATTCTATGGCATTTTTATGGTTTCAATTGTTTGTTGTATTAATTGAAAGCATTGTTGATGTTGTCTCCAATGTTGGTGTTTTCTAGTTATTTAAACTAGTATGTCAAGGATATACTTCAGTTTATCAGGGCATATTTTTTGTATCTGTGTGATCGGATTAATTGGTTCTTTCAGAGAAAGATTAAGTCCTTTTAATCAATCATAGTAATTAGTGAATCCTATTTGGATAACTAAGAAGAACTCAGTAGTCATATTCCTACATGTTTATACCAGTTATAAACTTAAAATCTATATGCCCAACAATTTGAATTTATGCCAGAGAGAAGTTACTCATTTCAATTTTTCATTTGACTCCGTGCACCCAATAAGGTACTTGTCTCTACCATTTTGTTGTTAGTTTCATTCAGTTTTTCATATGAACATATTAGATTTTTTCCTTGATATTGCTTATACAATTTATACCAAATTTAGATTTAATTTGTCCACTCCTATTTGCCAGCGTGGGTAAATTTATTTAGGAGATAAACAAAGGTCAAGTCTGCTTCATTGCTATAGGCATACCCACCTAGGTCTGGTAGCACCTGAAGAGAAGAAGGTTCAATTCATTTGGCCTTGTCTGTTAACCTGAAACGTTGTGAAAGCTTGGCAACCTTTCGTGGTTCAAACCTGCATTTTTGAGAGCTAACAAATTGATGACTCTATTGGGGACTTATTGTAGGTTATCTAGTTGATGATAATCATATAGAGTCATTAAAGAACAATTCATAATTTGAGAAGTTTCTGAAAAGGTGATTTTGTCGAGGGATAAAATCAAGAATAGCTTCATTTTTCTCACTTTTCACAAAGTGAGTGGCGATTCTGACAAAGACATTGCATCAATTCAACATGAATGGTAGAAGATCCCAATACAAAGGAGGTCCTTCTTGAGGTCTTGTTGGCAATAGTAAGTGGACACATAAGGGTGATAAGGATGATAAGGGTAAGAAGAAAGAGGATGACATGTGCATAACGAATGAAGATAAAGTATCAAGACCAAATTGTGAGACATATGACCATTATAATACATGGAGAGATAATTCAAGTGTAGAACCTTGTACCCTTGAAGGACAAAAAATGATTTTTATAATCCCTAGAAACAGGCATCTGAGTTCGATGCTAAACTCAAAGCTAAACAAATTAGATGTCAACAGGAATATGATCAAAGAATGGAGGGTAATCAAAGCGAGCCTACTAATCATGTAATCCCTCAAGAAAATTATGAATTTTCAACTCGTGAAGAAATAGAAGCATAGTTTGAGTTTCATAAAAAAGAAGTAGAAAGAGAAAAATCTGAACAGGAAAAGATCCAAATGATAAAAGCAATCCAAGACTTGAAATTATAGGAAATCCAAATTAAGGCTCAGGCAGCTAATCTTTCAAAGTATGTTCCGCCTCATAAACAAGGAAGTAATAATGTAGGGTCTTCATATCAGCCAAAGGTTCCTCAAAATACGATTGGAAATCAATACAAGCAGCCAAACCATACACCATATACTGCAACACAACATACAAATGCACAACCATCTCATGGTCAACAATATGTGCCATATCTTCATACATAATACAATAATCCAATGTACCAGTATCAATGCATGCATAACCCTCCCCCTCAGCAATATACAACAATGATCAGACAGTTTGATTTGACAGAGTTTCAATTATACCCTTACCCTATGGATAGCAGTTGGAGGAGTCTTGTTCCTAAATTTACAGGGAGTAGTGCTATTACTGCTGAAGATCATTTAAAAAATTTTAATGCTTTTATCCAAGATTTGGATATACCATATGAAGAATTACATATGAGGTTGTTCATGATGTCACTCACCGAAGAGGCTAGGGATTGGTTCAATAGTCTGCTAACGGCTTCTATTAATTATATCCAAGAATTTCAAGATCGATTTCTTGAACAATATGGAAATCTATGTGCACCAGATGCTACTTTTCATGAATTAGTGGGAATTCAGAAAAATCATAACAAGTCAATTTATGATTTTAACTAGAGATTTAACAAATGGAAAAATAAGATACCACTGGGGTCAAAGTTGCCAAACTCAGTAGCCTTAAGTTTCTATTTGAAAGGATTCGATCCAAAAATAGGGTATGAGCTAAGAAATAGGTTTCCAAGAGATTTACCTGAAGCCCAGAAGATAGCATTAACTATTGAAAAAAATAGGAAAGCTGCTGGGATGATCAGTAGGAGAGATAATCCTAGGGCTCCTTAGCAAGTAAATAATTATTAGTACAAATAGGAGAACATGTACAAAAGTGAGAGTCCTAGGTTACATGATATGTATTATAATACAAATTGGAAAGATGTAAAACTTGTAATTGATAGACCTAGGAACAAGGAAACACCTAATCCATTAAGGAAGAAGGGTGTATATATGGTAAATAATAATATTTGGTGTGAAACTTGTGATAAGCCACATTCCTCAGATTATTGTGTTGTAGCTCAAGAAATGCAAGAAGAAGGAATGTTAGTGGGTGACAATGGAGAGGATCACACAGTGTATTTGACCTCGAATACTTTTCACCCTGATGAGGATGGATATTTATCTTCAGAAGATGAAGGCTATGAGTATGATGTTTTGAATTAGAGGTGTAATGTCCACATGACTCAATAGCAGGTTTTTTCTAATCTGAAGACAGTCTTGTAGGATATCACTCTACTGAGGTGCCTATGAAATGCAATATAAGGAGACCTACTAAAGAGGAAATAAGGAGGCTAACCATTGTTGTATTCAAACAAGCAAAGAGAAAGTACTGGTTGAGAAACATGTTAGTGAATGAGAAGGAAAATGTTCCCAGGGGTATATTTATGAAGGACAAAGAAGTGACGCCAGGGGTTTTGAAGAAAACAAAAGATGAGCATCATAATGAGAACAAATGGATGCTTGCCCAGAAGGAGGAGAACAAAGAATCATACAAAGAAGAGTAGAAGACTATCCAAAAGGAAGAATTCAAAGGAGAAATGTTAGAACAAAAGAAGCAGACTAAGACAGAGGGCTTTTCATTTGATTTCTCTCAGGCTTTATCTCAGGTAAAAATGTTTGTTCCACTACTTGAGATTATGAGAATTAAGGAATATAGAGATAGTGCAATACAATTGATATCAAATGGAAATGAGAAAAGTGATTCTAAAAATCAAATGGCCACTAGAATAGTTAATAAACAAGAAAAGGAGACTGTCCCAGAAGTATGTATAAGTAATGTATTGGTAAACTCCCCACAAGTTGAACCTTTTTTCACCACACTACTTATAAATAACAAAATATTGAGGAAATGCATGATAGACTCTAGCGCTACAATCAATATCATGCCAGTTGGAGTTATGAAACAACTTGGTATGTGGGTAGATACTAATGAAGGGAAGTTCTATGCAATGGATAATAGGCTTGTTCCAGTGGTAGGTGTTATGAAAGATGTTGAAATCAAATTAGCTACTTATCCTCAGATGGCCTACAGTATAGATATAATAGTAATTGATACTCCTCCTCAGTTTGGGATGCTTCTGTCAAGACAATGGACGGCTGCGGTTGGGGGAAATGTTCAATTTTATTTGTCTTATGCAACAATTCTAGTGAACGGCCAGGAAGTTAAGTTGTACACAGAGCCAAGGATGAACCCAATTGTAAATTGTGTACCTCACAATCAATTCAATTGCTTTTGTGATATGGATCTTGGGAATTTTAAGATAGAACCAGCTCAACTAGAATTAGTCAACATTGATCCCATTGATAAGCATGTTCCAAAAAATTGTGATGGTGTGTAGAAAATGTACTTTGATGGAGCTTGCAGCCAAGAAGGTAACGAAGCAGGAATAGTGTTTGTTTCCCCTAAAGGAGTTACTTTTAAATATTCATTTTTTCTAGCATTTGAATGCATGAACAATATAGTAGAGTATGAAGCTTTACTAACAGGATTGGATATAGCTGTAAAACATAAGATCAAGATGCTAGCTATTCTAGGGGATTTTGAGCTTGTTGTTTCTCAAATTAAATCAGAATATGCAACAAAACACAAGAGGCTGAAGCAGTACAGGAATGTTGTATGGGATACAATTGAATTGTTTGATGCTTTCTCCATTGAATGGATTGAGAGGTCAAAGAACATAATGGAAATTTTTTTAGCCAATGTATCATTAAGGAGAGATGATATCACATTGGCTGGAGTGTCTCAAATTGAATTCAAAGCAAGACCTATTGTGCTTGATAATATATACAATTGGCAGGTTTTTAGTGATGATGCTATCCTGTTGAAGTTTCTTCATTGTATAGATCAATATGAAGATCAAGAAATTGATTTTAATGCTTTTGTAGAAGAAGCAAATGGAAAGCAGATAGTATTTGGGAAGGAGGTATTACAACTTAAAACTAATAAGCTTCCCAAAGGGCTAGTAGCATTGGAGAGCATGTATGATGGGAATGATTGATCCCTTATGAAACAAATACTAGTCATGAGAGAGGACATTGAAGAAATCAATTTAAGTACTAAACTGGCAGTAAGAAAGGTATACATTGGAAAGAAAATAAGCCCAAAAATTTGAATAATGTTGATTACATTATTGAGAAAATATAAACATGTGTTTGCATGGTCTTATGAAGATCTCAAGGCATACAGGGAAGATTTGTTTCAACATGAAATCCTATTGAAGCCAGATGCAAAGCCATTTAGGCAAAGACAAAGACCTATTAACCCAACATTGGAGCCAAAAATGCAGCAGGAATTGGTAAAGCTTAGAGATGGGGGTATTATCAAACCAATTAGGCATTCAACATGGGTTTTGAACCTGGTTCTTGTGGGGAAGAAGAACGGGGATATCAGATTATGTGTGGACTTTAGAAATTTAAACATGGTGTCTCCCAAAGATAATTATCCTCTGCCTAATATGGAAGCTGTATTACACAAAGTAATAGGGTGTGAGTTGTTATCTATGATGGATGGGTTCTTTGGTTATAATTAGGTCAAAGTAAAATAATCTGAGTAGTACAAGACAACTTTTACAATGCCATGGGGAACATACGTGTATATGAGAATTCCATTTGGTCTCACAAATGTAGGTGCAACCTTTCAAAGAGCTATGGACATAGCATTTGAAAATTTTATTAATGCTATCATGGTTGTGTATCAAGATGACCTTACTGCTTATTCAAAAAGGGCTGAAGACCATGTAGAACATCTTGAAAAAATATTTATCAAAGCTTTGGAGTATGGTATCAGTCTGAATCCTAAATTTGTCATTTTGTAGTCACAAAAGGAAGACTCTTAGGACATATTGTGTCAATGGAGGGAATTAGAATAGATCCTAAGAGGGTTGAGGAAATAGATAAAATCCTTGTTCCTAAGACTGTCAGAGCTATTCAATCATTCTTTGGACAGATCAATTTTGTTACGAGATTTGTATCTAATTTTGCTGAAATTGTGAAGCCCATATCAAAGATGTTAAGGAAGGGGAAAAAGATAGAATGGACTGCACAGGCATTGGAAGCTTTTATATCCATCAAAAGGGCCATCGAGGAAGCTCCTATCCTTAAGTCTCCAGATTTTGGAAAACGTTTTTAATATTTTCATTTGCTTCAATGCACATTATTGTTTTTGTTATGTTACAGAAGAATGAGGAAGGTCATGAGCAGCCTGTGTCTTTTTTCAGTAAGTCATTGCAGAGGTCAGAATTGAAATATGATATAATGGAGAAACAAGCATTTGCACTACTGAAAGCCACAAAAGTTTTTATACCTTATCTTGTTGGAGCCAAAGTGACTACTTATGTCACTCATGCAGTTGTTAAAGATATTTTGACACAGTCAGAAGTAATAGGAAAGAGATGCAGGTGGATTAATAAAATTCAAGAATTCAATATGGAAATACAAATCACCAAGTTAGTAAGAGGTCAAGGTCTGGCCAAGTTAATGGCAAAAAAAAAAATTGAAGCAAACCAAATTTGTAATGCAGAAGATGAAGGAAGTACAGTTGCAAGTATAGAGCATACTCCTTGGTATACAAACATCATGCATTACCTCAAATACATGAAGTTCCCTAAAGGATTAAGTGATAATCAGAGAAGAACCTTGAAGCTGCAAGCAACAAAATATGTGTTTATGGAAAGTGATTTATTTTGGAAAAATAGGGACGGGATGTTGTTGCTTTGTCTTGATGAGTCATAGGCCAAGCATGTTTTGAGAGAGATGCATGAAGGGGTCTGTGGAGGCCATTTTTCTACAAAGACAACTGCACATAAAATTCTCAGGGCAAGTTATTACTGGCCAAAAGTTTTTAATGATTCCTTTTCATATGTAAGAAGATGTGAAGCGTTCCAGAAGTTCTCAGGGAAACTGAAGTTTTAGGGAGCTTTACCACTCAGACCTTTGCAGATGGACACCTTTTTTCATCAGTGGGGTATTGATTTTATTGGTGAGATACAAGAGAAACCAAGTGGAGGACATAAATGGATACTGGTAGCTACTGATTATTTCACTAAATGGGTGGAGGCAGTCCCAACCAAGCAGGCAACAAGTAAATTTGTGATCATTTTTTTAATGGATAACATTGTCACCAGATTTGGTACACCATTAAGATCGATTACTGATAATGGGATGTATTTCAGATCTATTTAGTTGAAATATTTTTGCAATAAATATGGTATTACTATTTCTTATGTAGCTCCTTACCATCCACAAGCTAATGGTCAAGTAGAGTCTAGCAATAAGAGTCTTTTGAAAATTATAAGGAGAATGCTAGGAGGGAATAAGAAGGCTTAGGATTCAAGATTGAGGTTGGTTGTATGGGCTGATAGGATAACTGTGAAAAAGGAAATTGGAAAATCCCCATTTGAATTGGTGTATGGAACACAAGCTAGAATGCCTTTACAAAATTTATTACTAGTTTACAATTTCATCCTTCAAGAAGATATAGATATTCTAGAACTGATGGAGGAAAGAATGGAGCAACTGGAAGAGCTTAATGAAATAAGAAGATTAGCTCTAAACCAGAAAGTGAAATTGCAAGAACAAATGAAGTATTTATTTGATAGAAGAGCAAAAGATAGAAAATTTGAAGAAAATGATCTGGTGTTAATGTGGAATGCAAGATGTTAGGAGAAGGGAAAACATGGGAAATTTGAAGCCTTGTGGTTGGGACCCTTTGTTGTTGTTGGCAAGAAAGGTGAACATTCGTATTACTTATAGAATATGACTGGTGAAGAACAAGAGTTTCCTGTACATGGGCAATTCTTGAAGCATTTTTTCTCTTGAGCAATGCTGAGGATTAAGAGTTGTCAGTGCATGGACAACTTTTGATAATCCTCTCAAAAATTTATTTTCCATGCATAGTAGTTTAGGAATTTTAAGGAATAGGAATTGCCAGTATATGGAAAATCCTGAGTTTCCTTCTTTCTGAAGAAATCTTCCCATGTACAATAGTTTAGGGTCTTGTTCATCTACATTTCCATTCATTTCATCATGCTCACTGGTCCATAACCATGAAATTTTGGTCTGCTCACCTTGAAATCTGGGTCCTTGTAATGATCTCACAATCATTCATCCCCAGACAGAGCAACTGTTAGGACTGTAAAATTTTGAAATTTTTTTATAGTTGTATATGCTCACGATTTTCAAAAAATTTCCATGCCATAAGCTCACGAATCTACTTTGCATAATATTTTTCCCATGCATTAGTTGGTTTTCATCATTTGGTCCCATATAATTCACTAATCATTTGAAAGTATAAATCATATCGGCAAGAGACGGTGAGGGTCTCCCCAATCTGTAAAGCATTTTATACTAATGTGTGTCTTGCAGTTTATCAGCAAGACATTGGGAGAGTCTTACCAATGTTATTTCATTTGGTAGTACACATTGGCATGATGCAGTTTGTAGTCTTAGTGACATAGGGGTCCTATCGGAAAAACAATGGTCGTCAGAATAAGTCATAGCGATCACATTTGTGTCTCACTGATCGTAGACATAGGGACATATCTGTGAGAAGGTCTTCATCAAAATGAGTCATACTGAGCCATTGTAAGTCATACTGATTGGAATGCAAAGAGTTGTGTCACTGAGATAGTAGTCATCGGTGTAATGTTTAGCAACATTTGTTTGGTCTTTCCAATAAAGCAGAAGGTGGGTCCCATTCTTTCCATCAGAATGAAGTTAGGGAGTCTTACCGACCCTTATGTCATGGTGACAAGATTTAAACTTGGAGATACATTCAGAGAGATAGGTTTCATCGGCGAGAGCTAGGAGGGTCATGTCGAGTATTGCTTCATCAGCAGGAAAATTGTTAAGTCTCGACAATCAAAAGTTGAACCTGAGGAGATGTTTCAGTAAGATACAAAAGTAATCTGTTGAACATTTTTCTGACCCCTTAAGTTATAGCGATGGTTTTTATCGGCATGAGTCTCAGCGATATACTTGTGATTGAAGGAATAATCATCGAAGAGACACATGGCATTGGTATAACTACAGGAGAACATAACGATATAAGCAAAGATACCAAATAGCTATTGGGGAGACTTGAAGTGTCGGTATGACTGCAGGATATCAATGCGATATGTAACCGGTTGGTGGTCAGAGAGACTCAGAACATTGGGGAGACTACATGATGTCTTCATGGAAGTCCAAAGAATAGTGGTAAAGGACCAAATGCAAGGATGGTGTGAGATGCGAATATGAAGGGACACAACTCTTCAAGCTGCTAATGTATAAATATTTACTTTTGACAGTGAATGGGAGGTTAGACAAATTGTGAATAGAAAATATAGAAAACAGAATGGTTTTTGTATGAGACTATGATGCATGTAAGAAATAATGGAGATGTAAATGCAAATCATTTGATTTTGTGGTATTTTTCTGGTTTCAATTATTTTTTGTATTAATTGAAAGCATTGTTGATGTTCTCTCCAAAGTTGGTGTTTTCCAGTTATTTAAACTGATATGTCAAGGATATACTTCAGTTTATTAGGGCACATTTGTTGTATCTATGTGATTGGATTAATTGGTCCTTTTAAAGAAATATTAAGTCCTTTAATTTAATCATAGTAATTAGTGAATCCCATTTGGATCATTAAGAACTCAGTAGTCATATTCCTACATGTTTATACTAGTTATAAACTTAAAACCTATACGCCAAACAATTTGAATTTCTACCAAATAGAAGTTACTCATTTCATATTTTCATTTGACTCCATGCACCCAATAAGGCACTAATCTCTACCATTTTTTTGTTAGTTTCATTCAGTTTTTTATATGAACATATTAGATTTTTTCCTTGATATTGCTTATACAATTTATACCAAATTTAGATTCAATTTGTCCACTCCTATTTTCCAATGTGGGTAAATTGCTTTAGGATATAAACAAAGTTCAAGTTTGCTTCATTGCTATAGGCATACCCACCTAGGTCTGGCAGCACCTGAAGAGAAGAAGGTTCAATTCATTTGGCCTTGTATGTTACCCCGAAACGTTGTGAAAGCTTGGCAACCTTTCATGGTTCAAACCTGCATTTTTGAGAGCTAACAAGGTACTCAAATTTTGAATTAACTTAGGAAAGAATCATTTGATGGAATGTTGTGATATGTCCATATTTTTTCACAGTATTATTGAAATTTTTAATGTATTGTCCAATCTTGACATAAATTAATGCATGTTGTTGATTGTTTTAGATGGAGATTGGAGAAAATTCAGAGTCTAAGCATTCAAATAGAAAAAGAGGAAGATATGCATGTGGATGTGGACCTAAAATTGTTAAATCACATAGACAATAGTGGGTGGAAGAGGTTATGACAATGGATCTTGCAGACACAATAAATTATTGCACTGAACAAGAGGTTGGTCAGGACTATAGTACATGGGATGAATACTTTGAGAAAATATATGACTAAAAGTGAGGTTTTGTGTTGCATAGCATATTCGTTGAAATGATATAATTGGTGTACTAAACATTTTTTACTGTGTTGTGCATTATAGGGGTGATACAAGGCCATGGCAATAGATCATGTCATATCAAATGATGACAAAACAGATGAAGTGAGACATCAGGTACTCAAATTTTGAATAAACTTAGGAAAAAAATGATATGATGGCATTTTTTGTGATATGTCCATCTTTTTTCACAGTATTATTAAAATTTATAATGTATTATCCAATCTTGACATAAATTAATGCATGTTGCTGATTATTTTAGATGGAGATTAGAGAAAATTTAGAGCCTGAGCATTCAACTAGCAAAAGAAGAAGATATGTACATGGATGTGGACCTAAAACTACTAAATCACATAGATGAAAATGGTTGGAAGAGGATATGACAATGGATCTTGTAGACACAACAAATTATTGCACTGAACAAGAGGTTGGTCAGGACTATAGTACATGGGATGAACACTTTGAAAAAATTGTTGTTTGTGGATGTTTTGTATGTCATGGAAGAAACAATTCAAACGAGCAATTATACAAAGATATTACATATATGATGAGCTTCTATTCAGTAGTATGCCTCCTAAAATCAATTAAAATCTAATAGGAATTGTGGTAAGGAATTTTCCAAATTGATATAAATAACATGTATACTTCATTTAAACATTGTTTTATATTATTTAAATAATTGATTTTTTTCTTAATGGATACTTGCAAGATAAAGTTCTTGGTTTAAAGTTTCTTGGATCACCAACTTCCATCCTAGAGGGAAATGATCATTTATTAGATGATACATCTAACAAAAATGTGCCAATATACCAACTTGGAAGATGAGGAATTGATGAAAACAAGTCACAGAATAAGAACTAGTTTAAAGATTCATAATTTTCTTAAAGACAAGGGGAAGGTGGAATACATACCCTATGAGAATGAATGTGATGGAGATGATGAATTTCCCCTGAGTTTGAGATCAATTTACAAATAAACATTTGATCATCGACTATATTGCACTTGGCCTAGTGATAAAAAACTACCTAGAGTGTACGAGACATTTCAATTTTGGGGATATAGCTACATGATACAACCCTCCAATATTCATGGAGTGAATCTAGGCCTCTTTATTATCCAAAATGTACATGTGGGATCTAAACATAGAAACAATTTAGAACAAACCACTAGGAGATTAATGCCATATTATGGTCCATCATATTATAGTGGTGAATGGAGAAGGCTAGTAGAATATAAGCCTAGCATGTCAACATATGGTCTAAATTTGAATATGTATACACAACATCTCCAATTTTAAAGTGGAAAAGAGATTAATAGAGGTCATATTATGTATATAGATGGACATGCATACACACACAAAAATATTGTAGGATTTATAAATAGTAGTAAGGGAAGGGCCCTAATGTAAGATTGAATTGTCAATTTGTTGAGGTTATAAATGATAAAGATGGAGATATGGAAAGAGAGGTTGATAGATTGATAATGGTTGAGGCTTTTACAGACCTTACCATTGGGGATGAGTTTTTGATTGATTACCCCTTCTTAAAATGCACTCTTGCGTGAAAGAAAAAGGAAGAACAAGGTCTCCCTAAGGATGTTCTTAAGGGTAGAAAACCAAAGAATAATAAATGAGTGTGGACTGATGTTTTATAAAATATGTTGTCAAAATTGTGTTTTATTTAAATTATTGTATAAAAAGGTACTCTATAAAATAATTTTCCATTATTCAATTGATGTATATATGTGCATACAATTTATATTTTTATTTTTTAAGCCATATTTGATTGTATTTCTTTGAAATTGATACATTTATGATTTATCCAATTGTTGGAAAACATTAAATAATGCTTGTGTTTATTGATAGGTAGAAGATGTTGATGAAACACATACTAATACCCATGATCTAACTAGGTTATTAAGATTTGGACAAGATGATCCAAACCATCCTTTAAGCAATACCAGGGTGAAAAGAGCAAGTTTGAAGAGATTACTACTAGTTGAGAAATTTGAAGAGCTGATGAGATTCGTATACACTGATGACATACCACCTAGCCTTAATGATGATGATCATGATAGTGAAAATGCAGTGCATGAAGAAGGATTGAATGAAATGCTTATAGGTTTCCTTGGGGATGGAAACAATGATGACAATAATGATCATATGGTTGACAGTAACAATGATAGTAGGGGTAATTACCATCAACATAATGTTGATAACAACCTGAAAGACTCCATCAAGCAAGCAGCAAAGACAACCGTTTTCAAATCGAGTGTAAGTAGAACCTCAAAACTGGAATGCACATTAATATTATTAGAAATCAAGTCACTATTTGGTTGGTAAAATGAAGGATTCACTTCCCTACTAAAGTAAGTTGAAGTCTACTTCTTACTTTGCATTGTCAATTGGTGTACACAATTTGTAACATTCATCGACTTCATTTATTTTTCTTTAAAGGGATTTTAAAACCATATATTGTATATAAAAAGTCCTAGTATAGATTGACATATCAAACATGTTCATCATAAGTCAAGCATTCAATTGATTTAATATCTGACAATCTTACAAGGCACTAAAAACTAAAATATTCCCTAAAAAGAATGTGTTGCCATCAACTTGCAGAGAGGTACATCTATTGTTGGTTGAGTTGGGGATTGAATATAAGCAAATTAATTCATGTAAAAATGATTTCATTTTATACAAAGATGAATATCAAAATAAGGTAGAATTCTTTGTATGCAAAGAGAAGAGATATCATACAGATGTACAAGTTCCTATAGTTCCAAAGAAGGTTTTATGTCACATGCAAATTATACCTAGACTTCAATGAATGTTTTGTTGCAAGTCACTTGCACAATTGATGGTCTGGCATGCAAAGAACAAGAGTAAAGATGGATTCATGCGAATTATGGCTGACTCCAAATCAATGAAACACATAAAGGAAAAATGGCCAAGAAAATTCAAAGATGAACCTCGTAGTATTAGGTCTAGTCTTGCAATTGATGGAGTGTGCCCATTCTCTTTCCTAAGCTCAAATTATAGTGTTTGGCTAGTCAGATTGATAGTATACAATATTCCCCCATGGATGAGTGTTAGAAAGGAGCACCTTATGCTGACTCTCATTGTTCCAAGAAAACATCAAGTTAAAAAAATGGATGTTTATCTTGCGCCTTTTATTGATGAGATGTAACTGTTATGGAAAGGTATAAGAATGTATGTCATATCACATCCTCCATCAAGTAGGTCCTTCATGTTTTATGGTGTGCTATGTTGGACTATTAATGATTTCCCAGGACTTGATGTTTGTTTTGGTAAGATAAAATATTTACATATTTACACTCATAATTTATTTTCTTCCCAACTTTCATACTTAGTTTTATATTATTTTTTTGATGTTATTAACATTACTTATTGAATTGTAGGGATTCAAAAAAAGGGGATATTTGCATGTCCAAGATGTGCAAAACAATTTCAAGGGCGGTATTCTAAAGATCTACATAAATTTATTTATGCAAACAACATGGTTTTTCTACCACTAGATCATAAGTTTACAAATCACCTGAATAATCAATTTGATGGAAAAGTTGAAAATAGAGTCCCTCCCATGATTATGGGTCCAGGTGATTGGCTTAAGAAGTATGAATATGCTGAATCTAAAGCTTGAGAGGATTTTTTTGATTGGGATGATTTAATTGAAGAACTAGAACAAGTTGTAGTTAATATGTCAGAAGGAATGAAAAGGAAATCCATATTTTATGAGCTCCCTTATTGGAAGGATCTATTAATATCTCACATATTAGATCCTACACACATCTTCAAAAAAATTCTAGATTCTATATTTGGACATATATCAGGAAAAGAGGACACCTTGCCTTCGAGGAGAGATATTGCTCTTTCGTGCACCAAATTTGATAGTAAACATTTGTGGCCAACACATGGAAAATGAAACATATGTAGAAGCTCCATGGATTTTGAAAAACAAAAGAGCTAAACCAACTAAAAAATGTCATTTGTTTAATAAGGACACCTACTTGCTATGGGTCATCATTGGGTAAAGCCTTTACAATTGATGGACATACCACAGGATTTAAAATACATGATTTTCATAATTTTTGAAGGTTTTATATATCATCATTTAACATTTACTAGTAACATTGATTAAGTACTAAATATATTTTGATATTTTATTGTGTGAGAAAAAATTACTAATGACCTTTTAATAAATGTGTTTGATAGCATATTATGCCATTGGAAATTAGGGGGGATTCCTATCTTACAGTTGACTTAAGGAATGGCATAAGTCAATTGTCAGCATTTACAAGGTATGTGGTTATATGAAATGTTCATGTGTGAGAGACATAGAGATATTAAATTGCATTTTAATTTTTGACTAAAGGTTCATACTAATTTACTATTCTTATATTAGGTGGGTGACCTCCAAGGAGATCCATGAATGTGAAGTGTCAAGATGGAAGAAGAAAATTGCAAAAATTGTATGTGTATTTGAGAACGAGCTCCCTACAAGTTTCATGGACCTACAAGTCCATTTACTTATACACCTAGTCGATGACAATGAATTGGTAGGTGTCGTATCAACGAAGTGGATTTTTTCTTTAAGAGGTAAATGAAAACTCTAAAAAGATATGTCCGACAAAAGGCACATCCAGAGGGTTGCATGGTTGAAGGGTATGTATTGAATGAATCATTTTTCTTCCTATGTGAATTCCTTGGTAAGGATTTTGAAGACGGGCCATGTGTCTGGGATGAAGAATGAGAATTAGATATTATTGATGGAGAAAAACCACAATCTAGTGGTGTTCAAGTAGAAATTAGTAAGTAAATTCACGATCAGTGTGGTTGTTTTTCTTGCAATCATTAATTTACTCTATAATTTATTTGTCAAATTAATAGCATGACATTTGGAGTTTGAAATAAACATGTTGACATGTAATAGGTGTAGATGAAAGTGCAATACTCGACAAGTTCATTCTATACCACATGGAATTTATAAAAAATGTATGATAAAAAGAGAGAAAAAGTGTTAGAAGCAAGGAGACGGTTTAAGAGATTGAACCATAGGAATACTCCACTTCCCATTGATCTACTTGGGGAATGGGGCAAAGATTGCACACTAGAATGGGTTATTGAAAAAATTCAAAATCAGATAGAAGATGTAGGTATAGATTCAAACATAACAGAAGTTGGAATTAACATGTCTAGAGTATGTGAAAGAAAGGTACAGTTGGAATTTTATAAAACATCATTTCCTTACAATTTTGACACTATATTTGTCATTATATGTGTTTTCATTGAAATAAATGGTCTTTCAAAGGCAAGGAAATATCTAGCAATGTGGGTATATGGTTGACATTATCGTGTAGAAAGTGTAGATGTAAAGAGACGATCCTTTGATTGTGGCATAATGGTTGACTTCAAGCAATCCAGTCAATCAAGCTGAAAATATAAGAATATAATTGAAGGGAATCTATAATATGTTGGGAAAATACAAGAAATTATTGTGTTGGATTACTACTCTTTTAAATGATGTATTTTTAAGTTTATATGGTATGAAGCATTTGAGAGGACACAAAGACATGATAACCATAATGGGTTGTTTTCTATAGATTCCTCATGCTTTCTACTAGAGGATAAGGAGCCTTACATTCTACCAATTCATTGTGAGTAGGTATTTATTTAAATAAAAAAAGAAGTGGTAGTGATCATTAATCTATTAATTCATAGCTCATTGTGAATATATACATGTGTTATTAATCAATAAAATTGTTATAACATACATCTAATATATGTATGTCATTCATGCACAGGTATTTTTCTATGAAGATATTTTGGACCTGAAATGGATGTTTGTCATACATTATGATCCAATATTAAGGCATGTATTTGACGAAACATTAGTGAATATTGAGCAAAAAAATGATGGAAAACAAAATGATAGAGAGGGATTAGAGAAAATTGAAGAAATTGACATCCATGATGATGTTAAAGATGGTCATGTTCAGGCACAAGAAGACAACAATCTAGAGTTAGATGATGTTATGGAAGACAACAATATGGATGGTATAGAAAATGATGACCCAACTACATCTGGGAACAATATAGATGGTCTATAGTCAAATTTCAATGATGTTGAAGATGATGTTGGTCAAGATGAGGATGATGCTAATATTAAATACTTGAAAGAACAGATGAACAATGACAATGATACATTGGATGACATTGTAGTAGACAATAATGTTAATGACCAAGACTTCTAAATTTTTAGAATTATGTGTAATCCTTGTTTAAAAAAGGATGATTCTTATGGCCTAAACTTTGAAATGCTTTAGTAATATTAGTTCAAGTGTTAAACTATAGAACCTCCACTTTCCATTTTGATGGTATATAATTTGTTTATTAGAAATATCTTATTAACTATAGATTTAGCTTGATATGTATCTCCCAATTTCTTTAAAATAAGTATTATAATGGTCTCTTCATGTACATTCAACAATATTGAACTAGTATACCTATATTTGTAAAAATCTATGTAAAATAAGTCAAGAGATATCCTTCCCGACACCCTATTGCATTAATATGGTGGAAATTTAATTTAATTTAAATTTAAACTTCATAAAATTTTTGACAAATAAATCAAAATGAATATTTTATTGGCAGGGCTTACATTTTTTTTGAGGTTCCTATTTTAAATTCCATGATCAAACGTCATAATGATTTTTTCCTATTTTACATGTTGCCTATTTTACATGTAGTAGACAATAATGTTAGTGACCAAGACTTCTAATTGTAATCCATGTTTAAAAAGGATGATTCTTATGGCCTAAACTGTGAAATGCTTCAACAATATTAATTCAAGTGTTAAACTATAGAACTATCACTCTCCATTTTGATGGTATAGAACTTGTTTATTAGAAATATTTTATTAACTATAAATTTAGCTTGATATGCATCTCCTAAATTCTTTAAAATAAGTGCTATAATGGTCTCTTCATGTACATTCAACAATATTGAATTAGCCAAATAGATTCTAATGAGACTCTTATCTTTTTTTCTATTTTTTCTACCTTATTATGACATTCCAATAGGTTTTCATCTAGGTACTATAAAATTAAATCTCAAACATCATATAAATATAAGTAGTGATTACAAAACCATGATCTAAAACCACTAAAAAAAGTGGCACCCAAAAACCTAGTTAGAAAATAAACACCAAAATCCCAAGATGAGCTCATTGGATAAAAATGGCATATTAATTCCACATGTCATAATTGCATCATAAAATAATCATCGAACTAGGAAGTCCATTATGGATTCATGACACATTCACCATTCTTGTGGGTCTATATGTGATAATGGGTCTAATAATTTTATGATGAAGTATGTAGAAAATAATATACATGGTCATAAAATAACCTCTTTAAAAGGATTTTAACCTCGAGAAGGGACCAATTAAAGTAAACTATTTAAAAGGATTTTTAAATCACATCAACTAGAAACCAATAAAAGCATCCACAATGTAACATCAAATATGTTTTGATAAATATTGAAGACTTAAATAACTTGAAAAGACCACTTTGGTGACAACAAAGTAATAGATAAGCATTGAAAATTGACACAGTAATTGAACACTAAAAATGGATTACAAATTATAAGTAGTTTTCTCCATTGTATTACTTGAAAATATAAGCATTTGTAATAGAATTCTTTTAATATGATATGGATGGGAAAATTATGCATCCTATGTTCTTACTAATGCCTACTCTAATGGAATATGATTTGATGATGATGATTTAGAAATTGGTCCCTCGTTTCCCTATTTGTATGGGAAGCAACAAGCTTCAAGCCTGTTTATAAAAATTCAAATCACTTCATAACTAAAACATAATTAGCATAAACTTAAAAATATTGAGAGTTTGTTGGTGGATGCACTACAGTTTGTTAATCTCCAACAAGTGCCTGTGATCACCTAAGACCTATTCAAGGCTCATGCACCATGATTGTGTATCAAAACCATCAAACTCTAGTCCCTGTTACTCCTCTCTTATTTGGCCTATGTAATGAATGAGTTAATCTTTAAGCTAGAGCTAAAATCAAAGCATACATCAAAGTACAATAATGATGATGATTAATGAAATGATCTTTGATCAAGGTTTTCATTAATAATTTAGGTACAAAGTAAAATTGGAGAGACTATAGACTCCAAAAACTTGCATTATCATTTAGATATGCTCAAGAACCATACATTTGACAAAATTTACTAACTAGACTAAAAGCATAAGATAAGGACTTCTAACATATTTGCTCTATTTTTTTTAATTGCACCATTTGATTCCATAATTCAACAAAAGACCTGCACTAATGGCCTTGAATTCCCTTTTATGGAAATAAGGGAGCAAAACAAGCTTTGAGCCAAGAGTGCACATGTCACATCCCAAATGGATCACAAAAAAACACATTCCCATTGCAGTTATATTTACATTTTCCATTGGAGGAAATACATATGAGACAAAGATCATTAGCCTTTGTAGCAAGAAGAAACCTGCCCTTTAAAAGGAACATGTTAGAAAGAATAATCTTCAAGTTGTTTTCACTCATTTGTTACATCAGGAGAAATGACACGGCCAAAAAGTGAGTCAGCATCCCCTTCAACACTCATATCATCAACAATTAACGTTTATCTATAATTCTCGCTATCAAGAAACATATATTTGTTACGCATTATTATTTCAAAGGAAAAACCTATGTTATAATTGACCAATCATATATGTTTCCCTTTCTATACTTACAAACCCAATCAATCAATAAATATTCTCTTCCATTGTTCATATTTTGCATCAGATGGCCAATTGAAATCAATGGTTTCATCCATCTTCTTCCTGTATGGAGAATATTTTGTCATTACTGCATTGGATTCTTTATCAAAATCCTCCAAAAAGCTGATGATAAAACACAATTTCTCCAAAGTGTTATTCAGAATATTAATATCAACTTTTTCACAAATAAGATTTGCTTGAGAGGCAATGGTGTTGTCCATCTAGTTCTTCCACATCTGCAAGGGCTAAATGCTTGGAGATAATGAAAAATATGCCTAGTAATAATCAATTTTCAATTCCCTTATTTTCTATTCCAATGGAGAAATATACCCTTGAAACCCTTGTTCATTAATTTCATTGAAAAATCTATAAGTTGGGATAACCTTTGGGTATCTATCTTCCTATTGATTGGCCCCAACTACCATGAGCTTCAACTTCTCAGCTCTAGGAATCCATTTATCAAGGAGTGGGGTGGCCAACTCCTTATCCTTCTAAGATAACCTTATTGCTCTCAGCATCAATGAGTAATTGGCATGAACACTATTTAATTTACTTTGAATCTTTCTATTCAGGTGTTTCATGATAGTATGGACAATGCTTCAATTGTTCTCATACATTGTATCCTATTTATACATTAGTAATTTCTTATACACTTCAATTTGTGTGAGGAGTTGTACCCTTGTAGGATCATTTGATGGCATGGTACCTGATGTGCTTGGCCTCTTAATTGTGAGTGGCTCCTACCCCAAATTATATGGCACTATTTCCAAAGATTGATCTAGTGAGGGGGATTGAGAATGTGTAGCTGGAAAAGTTGGTGATGCATGAATTGAACTAGTTTGACCTTTCTTTCTTAATAATTTTACCTGTTGCTTATACAATGCTACCTCAGTTTCTAACATGACCACCTTTTGCTAACTCTTATCATATTCACCTATAAGACTATTATATTTGTTCCTATACTCATCTCTTTCAAGAGTGATGCCTTCCACTATTTCCTTAGTAAACTTTGCAATGGTCATAGCCATATCAATTGCTTCTAAAGTTGGGGTGTTAGTGACTCTCTTTATCAATAATTTTCCACTAAAATATGATGGTTCAGCCACTACTAGCTTTTGGGATCCCAAAGATAATGACCAGATTGCTGATGCATCCCATTCTTCACTAAATGTTGATCCTCAAAGTTTCATCTCTGCTTCTTCTTTAGTTTGTAGCAAGGGCCTTTCAGACCTCCTTATAGTATCAAGAACTATAGTGTCAAAAATTTCCCATTGAAGTAACAACAATATACCGCTCTTCTTCACAAGATCTTTGCCCTCTTTAGGAGTCATATTATGGAATTCAGCCCTCATAGCTTTCCTTAGATTTTCCTAAATGATAGCTTTGGAGAGTTCCAAATGTAAGCTCCTCTCAGTAGCAACCTTCTCTACATATTGTGTAGCTTTAGCTCTCCATACAAAATCTTTAAATGCACTTGTTTCAACAAAGGATTCATCTTCCATAAATGCTTTGCAGTCCTCAATCCTCAAATCATTTGGACTATTTAGACCTCTAAGGTTAGCCTTTCCTAGTCTAAGGCCATCCTCCCTTGATATTGAAGAAAATTACCTTATGGGAGAGGGCATTCCCTACTGTATCTCCTTAGAAGTAACAAGGATATCATCATCCTTTGTATTAGAATAATCCACTACTCCTCTTACCTCAGTCTTTTTCCTTTTAAGGGGTGGTTGCTCCAATGGAGAGGGACTTCTTGGAGGTCACTCAACATAATAACAATAGTAGGGATCCATTTTGGTCATGATGGAATTGATCTCTTAGGAAAATCTACCCTCATTTCCCTAGAAGTGGTAGGGGATGGCAATGTTTGCTCCTTGTCTGTTGTCTTCTTCTTCCTAGAGTAAATTCTTATTTTCTTGGGTGGCTGAGAAGTAGGCCTCTGTTCCAGTACCATAGTAGTGTCTTCTTCAGTTGCCACTACTTTCCCTTTATCTGTGACCACTTGTTGTCTTCTCATTATACCCACTATATCCTCAAAATTATTCAAAACATGCATAATACTATCGAATGTACTCTATAGATTGGGCATAGGGTCATACTTAGGATCTCTCCTTTGAGTCTTCTCCATCATCTTATTGAAATCAAGATATTTATACTTCCTTTCATCTTGCTCTGTGAAATAAAAAAAGTTCCTGATTACATCCTCTGAGTATTAGAAATTATGCACAAATGTACCAAGCCCTTTCTCCATCTTCAATGCATTAATGAAACCTTCTGGATCATGATTCCTTTGGTGCATACAATCCAATTTGTATGGTTCTAGAAGATGTAACAACTCTTTCCATGCTCCCTTTACTATAACAAAGTCAGCGAACACAGTCCATTCTAAGAAAAATGAGCCCTTCTTTGCTGTATCAGGAAGGTGTGTTGCTTGGGAGGCTCCCAATTTCCTTATGGCTTCAAGAAACCCAATCTTCAATGGCACGTCTATTGGAAATACAAATTGGTCTATGATAGTGCCATAAACTATGAAGATTATGGAATTTGGGTATAATATTAAATCTCCCCAATTATGATCCAAATTCAAATCAGTTCTCTTCTCCATAGGCCTCAAGAACTCATGTATTTCCTTGGGAATCCTTGGTGAGCCATAAACCAGATATCTACTCAATTTTGATGCAAAATCATTTTGGAACACCACATAGTTATATTTCTAGTCATCCTTATCAAGAATCTGAGTCAAACATTGGACAAAAAAATCAATACCATCCTCATTTCTCAATGTCATATCCCTCTCAAAATTCTTTTCCCCTTTAAATAAAAACATATGCATCAATAGGGAATACCACTAGAATTTCACCCAATTCTTTCCTCCTTTCAACTCAACCAGACCTTTATGGATATTCTCTGCCAAATATGTGGTGTAGTCATAGACAATATTGAGGATTGGATGTTGTATATGTGTTTCCAAGTAACAATATTCCCTTTACAATGTGTTAGGTGAAGAGAAACCAATAATTTGGCAGAAGGAATATACAGTCTTCTTGAAGTAACTTGTAAAATACCTCATTGGGAAAGGTTCTAACTCATCTTTACCAATCCTTATTTGTTTTCTATTTTTCCCAGTGCCTGTGCTAGCAATATGTGTAGGTAACATTCCCATCCTGATCAAAACTTTGGTGTTCTCATAATCCTTTCTAATGAAATCCATATCAAGAGGCACCATATCAGTGTTCCATTCCTACAACTAGAAAACTCCTACAATTTCTTCTTTCGTTATCCTCACCATATCCTTCCCATCAAATTTTATGATTACCCTTGAAACCGGGTCATACCTTGAAGCAATGTCCAACAAATCAACATCCATATACACATTGGGGACAACAAGTTTTTGCATGTCTAGTTTCCAAGGGTTGTAAAGAGGAACCCCAAGATTTATATTCTTGAACCATTGCTGAAATAACTACCATCCACTATAAGGTACTTCGACATATTTGATAAAACATTGTCTATCAAGTACCTACTGCCTAACTGTTGGGCCATGAAACAACATTATTCCCTTGGCCTTTTTATTTGTGGATGGTTTTAGTAAATATATTACATCCTTGGATAGTAGTCTAGATTGAGTTGCAGAGGTGACAGTTTGTGCTTTGGGTGTCATTGGTAGTGGGGAAAACTTAGGCCAAGTGAGGGTTTTCAACACAAAAGGTTTCAATAACTGGATTCACAATTTAAACATAGGGCTCGACTCAAATGCAAATTATAAAAGGTATCATAGAATTACAAAGCATGGAAGCTCATTTGACAAGAAACACAATGAGAACCAACTCTAGTATAGAGAATTTGAATAAAGCATAAAAATTGCATTTACTTTACTTATGGCTTTTACCCATGAGAAACCCTAATGTCGACTATGCCAAACTCTACAAATAGCCTCTCTCAATTTCTCGTACACTCCAAATGTGTTTGCAACTCGTAATTATGCAATACTTGATAATTTACATCCAGTTTGGGAAAAATTGAAGTAGTTGTAGAGGTCACTTCCACCATTATTGCTCTCTCACATGAAGCAAGAGTGGTTGTAACAAAAAAACTACTTAGTTTTGAATATTCACCATTAATCTCCTATTGAGATGGTCTTTTGAATGACTCAAATTGAGTCAATTAAGTTTGAATTCTAATCGTTGTCACATGTCATTCCACTGGCCAATGAAACCTTGCCAACTTGATACTCATTCATCTATCCATGGGCTCCACCTTTCTGCATTTGCTTGTGACTGAACAAAACACATGGTAGCTTCTCACAAACCTCATGGCTTTTAACTTGTCCAGAACTTAATCCCGCAAGATGGCGGGGAAAGGTAGCGATTGACCCTACTGTCACATCATAATCGTTGATTACAGTTTTAAGGATGTCAGATGAATGAAGTGGAGATTAAGCCCCACACTCATGGTTGTACATGTGTAAACATCTTATAGACCACGTGACATTTAACGAGCCACCCTTTGAAACTTGCGAGCTAGTGGGAGAATGATCCAAATCAATTCCTATGATCAAAGGATCTCCCAACCCGCACACACAATAAAATTAGTCCAAATGGGGTGATGACTAGGCTAGTGACAATTTGACCCTTAGGAAGATGAGTTAAATGTAATTGAATTGAAAAATATTATGGCCCAACTATAGGGAGCATTTAAATGATTAACCATATGTGATGACCAACTAACTTAGGACTTGGGGCCAATGTAAAGAACAATTTTAATGGATCGACTCATGACTTAAATGACTGATAACCAAATGCAGTAGGTCAACATGAAATTATAAGGATGGAGGTTTAAGATTGATTACTATGAAGCAAGGGTTTTTGAACTAAAACCTTAAACCCTACTCATGGATGCAGAAGGTAGAAAACCTCAAGAGAAAAAATTTTGCTAGGATTTTTTCAAAATTTCAGCAGGACTACTAGATGGGACATCTTAGATTTTCTCCTCGACATGTCCAAGTCTCTTAGACATATCGTTCTTTAGGTTGGCAATAAGAAATCTAAATATGTCTCTTATACATTTAGGAGTATCATCTACATTTCACAACAACCCCTTCTGTTCATGTCGAAGAGACAATGGTGAGACTCTCGTCAATATAGCATTGTCCTAGTGACATGCCATGTGCTGCTATGGGAACACTTTAGAAAGGAAATTAACTTTAGTGTTATGACCAAGGGCCTTGTTTGGTGGTTTATATTAGTGTTAGAAATTATGAAATGGAGATGGGACATATGGTGAGTGTGGGAAGATGGGTGAAAACAAAACTATGCAAAATAAGTAAGGTGGATTTTTGGCTTCAACGAGACCTTTAATATTATGAAACATTAGTGGTACTTAGTTATCAAATTTCATTAAAGGATAAGTTTTATTAATTTTAATCATTATGTACATAAATAATCTTATGAATATTTTTGTCAAATAATTTTGTTCATATTATTTAGTTTAATTTGAAGTACTAGGCACTTTTGATGTCTGCAACCTGTGCAAATGTGCAAGTATGTTTATCACAGTGTTCTTCTTTAATAATTCCAATGATATCTCCTCAAGCTACTGTGAAAGTATGAAATAATTTTTTAATTATTGAGTTAATGGAAACCAATCAAAACAACTTCTTTAAAAGAATTTTAACCCTAGGTAGAGACCAATTAAAGTAAACTATCAGAAAGGATTTTAATTCACATCAACTTAGAAACCAATCAACTCTTTCACACAATAACATCAAATGTGCTTTGATAATTAGATAGATTTAAATAATTTGAATAAACCACTTTGGAGACAAGAATGTAATAAATGAGTATTAAAATCAACATATTAATTGAACACTGAAAATGAATTATGATTTATGAATAGCCTGCTCCATTGTATTACTTCAAAATATAAGCATTATAACATAAGTCTTTGAAATATGGTATGGATGGGACAATTATGCAATCTAATGGAATCGAATGTGATGATGATAATATGATATCTCAAAATTGGGCCCTGGTTGCCCTATTTTTATGGGAAGCAACAAGCTTCAGGCCTGTTACAAAAGGTCACATTGTTTCATAACTAAAACATTATTAGAATAAATATAAAAATATTAAGAGTTTGCTAGTGTATGCACTATAGTTTTTTAATCTGCAACAAGCACCCATGGTCATCTAAGACTTGTTCAAGGCTTGTGCACCATGATTGTGTATCCAAAAATATCAAATTCTAGCCCCTATCACTCCTCTCTTACTTGGACCCTAAAATGAACAAGTTGACCTTTGACAAATGCTCCATGTACCTACTTTTAGAATGAGTGTCTACATTATGTATGATGTATTTCATAGCATACTCCAATTCGAAGATTCTCCCAAGTTTCTCATGTGTCCTCTTAAGCACTTTGCCTTCATCATTAGTCACATTAAGAATAAATGGTAGATATTTGTAAATTTCATCCTTCCATGTATCTTGATCTTTCAATTTTTCTTCTTCAAAAAAATTGGGTAAGGCCATACTTAGTGGCTGTCTGAAATCAGTCAACTCTTGTGTCAGGATATTGTGGAAGTCCCTATGAACTTTCATAAGTTATTGGTATTCTTGTAGCATAATAGAGTTATATTCTTTCTTTGCAATGATCTGAGACTCTACCTCCTTCATCCTATCTCTCAATTTGGTATTTTCCAGTAATGCTACATATGTTTTATCATGAATTTTCCAAACTTGTTTAGCATGTTTGCATATATATTTGAATCTCATTCAGACTATTTCTGATGCCATCTCAAAGGTAGTGGTTTTGAGTTTTCCCTTTAACTCTTCCTGTTCCTTTTTCACTTTCTCAAGCATTCTTTTTTGCAATATGTTGTTTGTGACATTGCCTCAAGCACTTTCCTTTCATGTTCAACCAATGCAGAATAGAGCCTTGAAGAAGAAGAAGGTAGTCTATCCCTATAGTTAATCAACTCTTGTTTCAACCTTTCATTTTCTTCCATCAACCCCTTGTTATCCCCTAATAGTTTATGAATCTAAGCCTTTGTGAATTTGACCACATTCACATTCAAATCAACAGTTTCCATGGGATTTTCTTATCCTACTCTTTGCACCAAAAGATTTCCAAAAATTTGATCAGGATCAACTAGGGAAGGTTTTCTCCCTAGTGGATACAATGCCCATATCTGCAAGGTAGTATTATTAGGATTAAATCTTGATCCAGTGTAGATCTTGTCATCAACTTCATCTATTAAGTGCAAGGTTTTAATTTTTCTTTTCATAAAACTATCAAACACAATGGATAAGCTAATATCCGATCTTGGAAGAAGTATAACCCCAGTCTCTTTCAACAATTCCCTTCCTCTCTCAACAATCATATGTTTCATTTCTCTATCAATTTCATATTGAAGTTATTTTAATGCATATGCTTCCCTCTCAGGGTCAATGTCCTTCAACCTTTCCCTTACCACCTTTCCTTTATATTCATATATGAAAGCTTTAAATTTAGAATTCTATACAAAGGCATCATCTGCAATGAACTCTTCACTAGCTCAGTGCCTCACATCATCAGATAGCTCATTAGAAGATTCAAAGTTAACTACACTCCTTTCCAGTGGTATTTCCTATGGAGGAATGATAAGAGTATTGATATATGTGACTTCATCCTCCTCTTCATCATCATCTTCTACCATGATTGGTGTATTAACCAAAAAGCTTACCTCTATAGTAGGCTGAGGTGACAAATGGTCTAATGGTGCTACATTTTCTGCTTACCTCAAAGATCCAACACTTCTTCTTCTCTCAAATGCCACTAGAGGTACATCCTTTATTATCTCTTCTTCATGTAGAAGCAAGTGTTCAACTCTCTCCATGGAGTCCTAAATTTCATAAAAGATTCTACATAAGTTGGGTTAGTTTTAAATCTCTGGGCCTTATCCATAGCAATCCTATTGTATGTATTTCCTCTCGTGATCACCTAACTCTCCTCACAATTCCTAAGAACATCATAAACATCAAACTTATGATCATATCCTTTTAGTTTTTGAGAAATTTTGGCATCACTTATAAAGTGCTCAGGGTCAAAATTCTTCTTCTTTTCAACTAGAAAGCCATAATAATTTAACTTTCTTCCAACCAAGTCATACCCTAATTCAACAATAATGGTGAAATCACCAAAGCACAAAGTAGAAGGCATGAATGTCTGCCTTCCAAATCTTTTCAAATGCATAAAGGTTGAATAAGACAATTGTCTTATAATCTCAAGATAAGCAACTCTATTTGGCATAGTCCTAGGTAGAAAACATGGTTCTACCTCAAATCCATACACCCTAATGATAGTACAATCTAAAAAAGCATACCAATCTCCCCAATTGTGGTTTATCTTTACATCATGGCATTTCTCCTTTGGTTGGAGAAACCTCTATACTTCAGGGAATAGATTATAATCACATTTACAAACAAGCAATTTATACAAGGTTTTTGACAAAATGCTCCTCAAAGTACAAGTAGTGGGATCTCCCACATCTACTATCCCAGACTAATTTCCACAAATGCATTAGTCTTGAATTACCATCACTATCCATATCTTTTACTCTTAATTCTTCTCTCTAGATTCCCATTACCTAGCCCTCGTATAGTATCATATGCATAAGAAGTGAATAGTGCTTAAAATTGATAGCTTCATTGTTATTCTTAATAGCTTTAAGAGCACTATTAATGGCCTTTGACAAATACTATGCATAATCATAGGGCTTGGCATCTTGACTCTAAATGTCCACAGCTAGAACCATGGGAGCTATAGTCATGTTGGTAGGGGCCTCAATTCCCAACACTTGGCCAGTTGAATAGTATGTGTATTGATAATATTCTTCAAACAACTCTATAGAAAATGGGGGCTTTTCATTGCTAGAAAACCTTGTAGGTTGATTTCCTAGACCCTTGGGTCTATGCAGAGGCAACTTCCACCTCTTGTAACTTGTATCCATAGAGTGATGCTCCTCCAGCAAGTCTCTCAACCATAATTTCATTTCCAAAGAAGTGTCCAATTAGAAAACCATGCAAATATAATCCCTCATTATGATCATAAACTGTGACCCATCATGCAAATGAATTTCCCTTATTTTGGGATTATAATTCTTTTCCAGTGCTCTAATTAACTCTACATTCACAAAAACAATCGACATTACTAGCTTCTCTAAATTCAAATTCCATGGGTTTGAGACTGGGCTATATTTGTATTTCTTCCTATAATGATATATGAAAAAATCATAGCCTCTATGTGGAGTCCATACATCCCCCAAATTCTTATGCTTCTCTACTAGGGTCTCACATGATGGGTTTAATTGAGCAATTCTTCATGCTTTAGTCCCAGAACCGGGACACTGATCTATTAAGTCTTGACTAAGAGGTCTAGTTTTAGTTTGTTTCCTTTTTTCTCTTGTCTTTTATGGGGTTTTATCCATTCTAACCCTAACAATGTTGTACTTCAAGCTATATTTGAAAATTTACGTTTAGTTGATCCAAGGTGTATTTACTTAAGTGAGTGCCAAAATTTTTGAGCTGCTTGCTTTTGTCCAACTCCATCCTTTGGATGCTTAACCTTAGTATGTAGTGAAATTTTGTTTATTAGAGGCTACTTTTACTGAATTTTAGCATGCTTAAACCAGTTCTAGTTCATAAATAGCACTTGCGCCACCTTCTATATCAACTTTTGCATTAATGGCAATTGTCTCTTCAATGACTTAATCTGTCAAATCAATCCAATGAAAATTATTTCATATTTTTTTGATGAGACTTTTATCACAACATCTATATCTCTCTTCAATATCCTTGGCCATCTTTTGAGAAATGTCTAAGAGACATTTAGACTTCTATCATCAATATCACAATGTCTCTTTGATATTTAATTCTTAGTTTTCTCCCTAATGATTTTCTTTTTTTTCGATGAGACTGGTGGATTTCTCTTATCAACCAACTTATGTCTCCTCGACATGTCTTTGTTTCTTTCCACAGTAGTAATAGTTGTTGATGATGTCTATGTGACTTTGTTATGTCAGGGAGACCTGAGGTCACCTCTGTCTGACGTCCCTTAGTCATCTATATTTTGTGCTAGAATGTCAAGGAGAGTTTTGATAATGTCTTTTCAATATCTTTGTGTCTCCTCGACATATCATTTTTAGGATGTCGATGAGAGCTCATCCAATGTCTGTTCAATATTTTTGTGTCTTGCTGATACTTTTCTCCTTGAGTGTCAAAGAGACTTCTTTGCTTCTCTCCTTGACATGTTGATGTCTCTTTGACATTTTTGTTTCAATAGTGCTTGTTCCACCAGTGATTTACTATTTATTTTATGATAACCTCTCAGTGTTTGAGAGATGTTTTTTTGTTTCTTGAATGTTGACACTCATATGATTTGTTAGTGATACATGTTAGATTCTCTCGTCGACATGCCCAAGTGTCTTAGACATGTCTCTCTTTATTATGGCGAGAATACATTTGAATATTTCTCTTAGAAATTCAAGAGTCTCATCTACATTTCTTATCATCCCTTACTACTTGTGTCAATGAGACTATGGTGAGACTCTCTTTGATAAGGCATTGTCTTGGTGACATGCCATGAGTTGCTAGGAGAACATTAGGTAGGGACTTCACTTTATTGTAATGATCAAGGGCCTTATTTTGGTACTTTATACTAATGTCAATTATTATGAAATGGAAATGAAGCATATGGTGGATATGGGAGGATAAATGAAAATGGAGGTGTGTGGGACAACCAATGTGTATTTTTTAGCTCCAATAACATCAACACATACTCTTCTAAGATATGGGAATTGCTATTGAAATTTTATCTCATAAGGCTCTCACATTATGAGCTAGTAATATAAATAACATTATGTAATTTTTATTTTATCTAACACCACTTAGTGTAAATAAATGATATTTATTTTTAGTTTTATTTGTTTCTTCATTCTTTCCATAAGAGGAGGCAACTCCACTTTGTGAACCTATCCCATCTAGGTAAATGAAGAGAAGTAGAGGATCATTAATTTATGGAAAGTGATTGAGGGATCATTTTTTAAGTTATTTCTTGTTGAAATCATCTTCATCAAATTCAACTTAAATTACAAACTCAACAATTGAGGGATCATTTTTTCCTTTGATTATTGTCAACCAAGATTGTTGTTTTATCTTTTGCGACTGTAGTAGTGCTTGCTTTTCCATTATGACATATTGTTTCATTAAATGAACATCAAACAAGATGATATCATATTTAAATTGTTTTGAATTCTTTATTTTATGTTTAATTAATTATGTTTTAATTATAAAATCTCTAATTTGAATGTATCTATGATAACTTTGTCTTCTTGAAAAAACACCTAAAAAAAAGTTCTCTACACATTTAATTGTTTTTCAAAGATTTTTTTTGATTGATACTATCCACTTTTTTATATAATATATTCAAAAATTCTAAGTTGTAGATGGAAATATCTTCATACAATTTCTAAATTAATATATTAAAAAATATGAGGATAATTCCAATCTATATATGATCCTTTTGTAAAAGCAACTCTTCTTAAATGAAAGGGAATTTTATAAAAATAATAATTTAAAAGAGACATCTCATGTTCCACTAAAATAAATTACATTTCAAAAGAGAAATTTCATTTTATTCTAAAAAGTAGGTAGATCATTACTTATTTCATTTTATTCAAGATTTCTATACTATTGTATATATGGTTTAATTGCATTAATAGGTGAAGCTAAAAAAATTATTGAGAGCTACCAATTAAGATATTGATTTTTTGATACATAAGATTTTTTTTATTAATTAAAAAAGGAAACATATAGTCCATCTTCTATGCAGGAAATTTTAGTAGTTTGACCCAAAACCAAAAGCTACCATAATGCCTCCACCCAAAACAAATAATTTAACCATAGAAAAACTTTCAAAATTGGCAGAGCCACATACTAACCCAAAAACCCAAATTTGAGGTATCCATTACCAGAATAGAGCAATTATTGATAAAAGATTTAAACTGGCCAAATTATAGAAACCCATTTAACTTTTCAAATAACTCAAAATCCTTAACCCAGTTGACACCATCAACCACCATTAACCCTAGCAGCTTCTTTAAATATTCCACTACAATGGCCACTATCATTCGCTAGCACATGAGAGCTACCCTACTTAGGTCTAAGAGGAAGGGGTAAAACCTTATCACCTCGTCGATGCTCCACAGAAGCTCTAGATCACTTGGCCATAGGATCCTAGTACCTATAATCATCACCTTTAGGATCTCCTCCACACTGCCAACCAAATCCTTCCTAAACAATTTCACCAACAAATCCTTCGCCTCCATCTTGGGAACTTGACTATTGAGCAGAGAAGCCAAGAAGCACCAGGAAATGTGTGCATTTTCCCTCCCATACTCCTTGCATTCAATGTGCCTAGAGCCTAAAACCATCTTTATTGCCACAACTACGAGGGGATCAATATTCAACAAAATCCACTTTAGCCTTTGATATGTTATCTCTTTGAATGCAGCTTACCTTGACATCACCAATAGGGAGATTGGAGTATCCACTCCTAACCATGACAATCCCTCCACTAACATTGCAATGAATTTTTTTTGAATGACCAACCATTGTCATTCACAAGCAACACCAAAGGTCGAGCACACTCCACCAACCAAAGCACCACCATAAACTAAACACCAACACCCAAAACCTTTACTACGCTACAAAAACTGACACCATTTCCCAATAAATAAACTTGCATTCATCAAGCATTTCAATCTACACACTAGTGAAAGGTTAAGTATTGGCAAGGCTAGCTTTCCTTGCTCCAACAATGTCGTCCTACATACCTGGCTTCGTATGCTATTCCATCATTAAAATTCAAGCTCAAATTACCCTTCATTAATGCTCATACTTATCATCACTAATGATCCACCAACAATTCCCACCAGCACCACCTCAGCTCTAGTCTCTCCTACATGGATGCCACTCATCTCATCCTAATTGAATCCCTTCGCCAACCTAAAGGACCACCCTCCCAACCATCGATAAATAATAAGACTTAATATTACTTGTTAGGAGTGAAAATACATTTTAAAAATAGTTTCAACACTAATTAACTACAAACTTAATATTATTTTTATTGTTGATAGTGATAAAAATATATAGCACCATCCTGATAAATAGTGCTGACTTTTTCAAAAAATTAGAGAAAAGTACATTAAACCCTTAATTAACCCTGAACCCTAGTTAAACCCTAATCCCTCATAACCCATATATTGTCTACCCAATACATTTAACCCTCAACCCTAATCCCTCAACCATATGCATACCCTCAACCCCTATACCCTCTACCAGCCTATACAATATTGGACCCTCAACCCTAATCCCTCAACCCTCTACCCTCAACCCTCTACCCTCAACCTTAAACCCTCAAGCCTCAACCCTTAAACCCTCTACCCTCTACCCTCTGATCTACCCTATACATTAAACCCTTAACCCTCAATTCTCAACCCTCAACCCTTAATCCCTCAACCCTCAACCCTTAACCCTTAAACCCTAAACCCTCAACCTCTATACCCTCTACCCTCTACATTGGAACCTCAACCCTAATCAAACTTCAACCATATTATACCCTCAAACATCCTAGCTATACCCTCAACCCCTAATGTCCCTCAACCCTAAACCCTTAAACCCTATACTAGCCTTAAACCTTCTACCCTCTTATACCCTCAACCCTATTCCCTCAACCCTGTACCCTCAACCCAATACCCTCTTATACCCATGACCCTAATCCCTCAACCCTAGTAATCCCTCAACCCTTAAAACCTTAAACCCAAGTAAATTTCTCTCTACCCTAATCCCTCAACCCTCAACCCTTAATCCCTCAACCCTTAAACCCTCTACCCTCTACTCTCAACCCTCTGCAAGTACCCATAGACCCTAATCCCACAACCCCTATACTCTCTACCCTATACATTAATGGAACCTCAATCTTAATCCTTGAACCATATACCCTCAACCCTCTACTCTCAACCTTAAACCATCAACCCTCAACCATTAAACTCTAAAGTACCCTCACACCCTCTACCCTCTACCCTATATATACATTGGACCCTAAACCCTAATCCTTGAACCATATACCCTCTACCCTCGACCCTAATCCCTCAACTCTAGTTAAACCCTTAAACCCAATTACTAAACTCTCTACCCTAATCCCTCTACCCTCAACCCTCTACCCTCAACCCTCAACCCTCAACCCTAGTTAAACCCTAATCCAGACTCAACCCCTATACCCTCTACCCTATACATTGGACCCTCAACTTGCATAAACCCTCAACCCTTAACCTTCTACCCTCTACCCTTTGATTTACCCTATACATTAAACCCTCAACCCTCAATTCTCAAGCCTCAACCCTTAATCCCTCAACCCTAAACCCTCAACCCATATACCCTCTACATTCTACATTGGAGCTTCAACCCTAATCGACCTTCAACCATATTATACCCTAAACCCTCAACCCTAAACCCTTAAACCCTAAACCAACCTTAAACCTTCTACCCTCTACCCACAACCCTAATCCCTCAACCCTATACCCTCAACCCAATACCCTAAACCATTAAACCCTCTACGTCCCTCTACCCTCTACCCTCTACCCTCAACCCTCAAGTACCCTTAAACCCTAATCCCTCAATGCCTATACTCTCTACCCTATACATTGTACCCTCAACCCTAATCCTTCAACCATACACCCTCAACCCTTTACCCTTAGCCCTGAACCCTTAAACCCTAAACTCTTACACCCTCTACTAGCTCTACCCTCTACCATATACATTAAACTGCCCTCAACCATTAATTCATCCCTCCCTCTCTACCTTAATCCCTCAACCCTATACACTTAACCCAATACCTAAACCATAAACTGTTAAAAACTCTATGCCCCTCTACCCTAGTTGACTCTAGTAATCCCTCAATCCTAATCTCTCAACCCTTAAACCATTAAACCCAAGTAAACTCTCTACCCTAGTCCCTCAACCCTCAACCCTTAAACCATCAAGTACACTCTACCCTCAACTCTCAACCCTCAAGTACCCTTAAACCCTAATCCCTCAACCCCTATACCCTCCACCCTATACATTGGATCCTCAACCTTAATCCTTGAACCATAAACCCTCAACCCTCTACCCTCTACCATTTATCCTATACATTAAACCTCCCTTAACCCTCAATTAGCAATCCTTAACCCTTAATCCCTCAACCCTCAAACCTTAATCTACACAAAGTATTATGGTAAAGGTGAAATTTTCTTTGTTTATGATTATCTAGAGGAATGAATGGGTATATTCAAAGGGAATTCTAGTGACAATATGGATCTTGTCACACAAATTGTTGTATTTCATGTTAAATACAATGAAAAATCAAAGGAAGTAGATCTTTTGATGTAAGTGAAATGTAGGAAAACAATTGAAGGCTAGTGAATATTAGGTAAGGATTTTTTGTTCTAACACCCTTAATCCCTACTAGATCAAAATATTTAGGTGCTAAAATAGGCTCTAAATCAGGTGCTAAAATTTACGCTACATCAGGCACTAATATGTGTGGTGGTAACATAGACAGTAATCTGGTTGCTAAATTAGGTGCTAATTTGGGCATTACCATAAGTGTTGTTTTCAGCATTAATCTTGGCATTAATTTAGGCATTAATATGGGCACTACACTAGGCATTAATATTCCAGTGCTAATATTGGCTCTAATTTTAACACTAATTTAACGGTGCTTATTTGCACCTGAATTAGTGCCTACTTGTTTTAGTTGGTGTAAAAAATGCCAAAAATAACTCCAACCTAAAAAATAGCACCGACTTTTCCAAAAATTGGAGAAAAAATACATTAAAATAGTGGGTGGAACAAAAAAGGGAGCTAATCATAGGGAATTGTTGTAGTGGGTCTTCTTCTTAAGGAAAATTGTGTCTAATGTCTCCAAGAGAGGACAAATCAAGAGTAACAAATTACAACTTAGGGGATGCTTCGCATCGCATCAAGCCTCTGAGAGAAAGTTGTATGCTAAGAAATATCACACTCTTGGAGGACATCAAATTCAATGAAACCACCAAGAAAAGGATGCATCACAAGAAAAATAAAATCACACTATGAAATATGAAAAATGAAAGAATATTTCATTGATATATGCCTCCACTTTAAAGAGGTTGCTAACACCATTGCCATGATAAATTGCTTTAAAGTAGCCAATGTTCTATCCCAAGACATGAGAGGTTACTCACAAAGACCTATGTCAAGTCATATGTTCCCAAAATAGAGCTACATCATGGAAAAGGAAGGAGGGGTTGTCCCAAAAATACAAAAGGGATCTATGGAATCAAGGTCAGTATATCTTTGTTACAATGTTTTCATAGAGCTTAGAAACATCATCATTCCCCAAATACTCATAGAACTGGAAGAATGACACAAAGAGAGCAAAAACAAAGTAAAATCCTTTAGGTCAACATGCAAGAGACCTAAATGTCTCAACACATTGTGTCATGCCCAAAAGGAAAGAACAAGAAAAAATTAAAAAAGGAGAGTGTTTATGACATATAGAAGAATGTAGATACATATAGAAGAATGGATGAAAAAAGAGAGAGAGATACATTAAATAAAATAAAATGGGGTATCATATTATGCACATGCAATCACATAAATAAACATGAAAATAATACAATGTAAGGTACTAGTAAGGCACATGTGAGTCTACCTATAGTAGGTCGTATGCATCCAAATCTTGGTTGGTATATACAGAAGGAAAAAAACTAGCCAAAGGGACAACATCAAGTGCCAAACTAGGACACATACCAAGTTCAACACTCTTATTAGTAGATTTTTCATTTAAGATCATAGAAGAGGAATGAATTCAACTCATTATGCACTTGTTCATCAATCTTAGCAATTTAAATGTCATCATCTACATTAATCACAATAGGAGGTCAAATGATAATGTCTCTAGAAGGTTCTTGTTTATGTTGAGGTGAAGGTATACACTCATCATGCATTGATTTAGGTAATTTCTAGTTTTGATTCTCTATGTTGTTCTTTTCTTCTTTAGCTTGTAACATATGAGCAATAACATGATGTCTATTCCTACACTCTCTAGCATTTCAATTTTATTTCAATCTTTTGTCAATTTGTGTTTGTGTAGGAGTGGGTTTGTCAATCATAGGTTTTTTTTCTTCCTTTAGGGGAGGAACAAAAGGATCCATAGGAGGTTGTTCAACCACTTTCTCTTTAGCTTTGTAAAATTGGCTGACTTTAGGAGGCACAACAAGATTTTTTTGGCTGTCTCATGATCTTTTATAGGAAATTACAGGAGGTTTTGTCATAGTTTTCTCTTTGATATTTGGAAGGGATTTTTTTTCAATCATTGGTTGATCAAGGATAGGTGGCTCAATCGTAAGTTGAGGCATATTTCTAAGGGAAAATTTTTCTATGTGTTTTTCCTTAAACTTTTGATATGCTTTGAAAAACTAGTCCTCATGAGGTGTAATAGGCTCAATAGGCTTAGGCCAAAATAAATCCAATAAAAAGTTCCCATAGGAAGACACAAGATTAAAGCCACTATGATGCACTATAAATATTTCATTACTAAAGGGAAACTTTAAACATTTATGCATGACTGATAGGACAAAATTCATGGAGTGTAGCCATGGATAGCCTAACTTCACATGAAATTGGTTTGATAACAAGATGATGGTGAATGAGACATTTAATTTTTTTGGTCCAACTTTCAAGGGAGATCTATCGATCCTATCATAGGACAAGCAAAAAAATTATGTGTTTTGGTCCATGCTTTTGATTTATCATATGTATCTTGATAGAGTTCATGCACAAATAAGAATTTTTCAGTGATCATGTTCTCTCCACAAATGGGATCAATTAATACCCCATTAGTAGGATTTACATTGATTCTTCTAGCTATGTAAAGAGGACCATTGGCTGCATGCTTAAGTATGTCTTTTTGTGGGGTATGTGCAAGATCATGATGGGCCAAAAAGTGGTGATATGTAAGTGATATGATGGCCCATGTGGCTAACGACTTTTTTACCCAAAATTGATGAAATAAAAAGGGTTTTTAAAGGAGATTCTCAGCTTTCCACCAATATAAATTATGCTTTACTTTGAATTTAATAAATAATTATTATTCATTTTCTATTTGAATTATTCACTTAGGTCCTAAATTATCTACTAAATTAAAAACATCTATAGCTTTTAAATGGTATCAATTTTTTTGAATCTAAAACATGTGTCACATTCTATGCTTCACATACTATAGGATTTAAAAAAATAATAATTTCATGAAGTTTTGACCAAGTTAAGGTGGTCTGAAATACAAGTTTTTATATTATTTAAAAGTTGTAATAAAAAAATAATAATTAATTATCTACTTGGAAAAAAATTACAAAAAATATGCATCACATTAGGACACGATTCCTCTACTTATATCTAAAATATTATAAAAAATATTATCATTTTATTGTGGTTAGGGTGGTTAGACAAACACCTACTTATTTTTCCCCTGAAATTTAAGTACTACTACATTGAAATTTCAAATTTTCACCAAATAGATTTTTTTTAAAAAATAGATAAATCTAGTAGTTTAGAAACTACATTCAATTTGCTACAGATTCTATTCTTATATATTTTTGAAATAATATAGATAGCTTATTCAATTTTTTATGTCAAGTTGCCTAACTTTGATTTTTCTGAATTTTTCACCACTTAAGGGCCTATTTTTTCTATGATGATTTTGCACATACCCTATGAGAAAGAAATATCAAGAGGCCTTTTGGTTGAGCCCTTATGATGTTTAGCTTCAATAAATGCTATAATTTTCATTAGTTCTTCTTCATTGTCATCTTTTATGTTTTCATCATTTGTGTCAACATTCATCACATCATTCTTTGTTTCACTAGCTTTGACAAATGAAATAGTGTGTTTTGGTATGGGATTTGTAAAGATTTGTAAATTTTGGTTAGGAGGAGCTACAAATTTATTACCTTGATCATTCACGCCTCCAATTAGAAGATGATTAGAATCACTGAGGTATTACACAAGATGTTTAAGATGCTTACAATATTCTGTATCATGTCGATTCTATCGGTGATAATGGCAATAAGAGTTTTTCCTATATCCTGTGGGTAATGGTTTATTTGGATGAGGAGCGCTAATAGGAGGTAAAGAAAGAATATTCTTTTCCACAAGTTGTAACATGATATTATGAAGGGTATTGGTTAGAGGAGTAAAATTTCTATTCCTATCCCCAAAGGAAAAAATATTTTTCACTATTATAGTAGCCACTTGGTTATCAACTTGTTGATTTGGTTGAGGAGAGTTATGTTTTAAAAATCCCCTATTCTATTTCTTGAAAGGTTGGTAACTATTTTGAGCTATGGATTCAAAATTTTCAGGATGGCTAGGGTGATTTTTCAGATCATGACCATAAGCCATATTCTAATAATCATGAAGGACTATACATGATTATGTAAAGGATGAGAATCTCAGCATTTCAACTTTGGTTTGGATTTTACTTTGTAAGTTGGAAATAAACATTCATTGAATTTCAGCATCAAGAAACTTAATGTTTATTTGTGAATAAAGCATTTGGTATCTTGCTATGAAATTAGTCACTTTCTCATCATCCTTTTGTTTCCATGTTATTAAATCAGCTAGGGTCATCTTGGGACCCATTTGAATGTGGAACTAGTTTTAAAAGGCATAAAAAATATCATTGAATGAACTAATCAAATTATTCAGTAAGGAAGAGAACCACTCTAAAGCAGTATCCTTCAATGACCAAGGGAATAGCTTAGCCAAGAGCTTATCATCAAAGGTGAAATCACTACATAGGGTTGTAAAATCCAAAGAATGGCTAACAAGATCTCCTTTCTCACCATATTTCTAAAATATAGGAACCTCTCTACCTTGTGGAATTTGTGTTCTCAATATCTCCTTGGATAATGGATTGGTTTTGATGTATTGCAAAATTTTACCATTATTTTTTTTAATTTAGGATTGAACCTTGTTGTTGGAGGGGTGTCGTGCTTTGCAAAAGTGTGTTAAGGTGGAAAGGAATAAGGTGAAGTGGTGTATGTATGTAGAGGGTAAGTGAATTGTAAATTTTTGAGAGAGGATGGTTGAGGAGTGTGCCATAGAAAAAGGGCCCATTTTCAATTTCATGGTGTCGGAACTATGTTGCTTTGATTTTATGTTGTGACATGGCTTGAACATGCTTATTTAGGCACTAAAAACTCAAAGAATGATGTCTTGTGAAGGTGTTGTGAAGTGTTCTAAAACATTTCTACACTCTTGTAGACTCTATTAATTACAATTCACTTAAAAATTACCTTTTTATTCATCAACAAGTCCTAGTTTGAAGTGTTGTAAAGTCTTGTAACAAGCTTTCACACTTTTCTAGGAAAATCTTCACTATTTATCATTTTCTTATGCTTTATTTGACCCCTTTATGCTATCATATGCTTAATTAAGTGTATTTTTTAGTATTATCTTGACAAACAACATTAAATACAACATTTTTACTGACACACATTTTTAGGTCCTAGGTGGGACCCATTTGCCATGGGTGGCGAATGAGTCCCCCTTGGCCCCAAATTCAAAATATTTTAAATTTCCTTTCAGGATTTTACTCAAAAAAACTTGATGTCGGCCTGTGATGAGGTATGAATAGTTAAATAAGGTACAAGTGTGTATAAATAAGTGATTTTCACCTCATTTCAACCCATATTCATGAAGTTAACTTATCAACCTATTCTATCAAGTATTCAAGCATTTTACAACATCTTTTCAAGCACTTTGAAGCAACCATTGACATTACTTTAGACTTGCATCATCAGGGGTTTGGTAGGTTCATAGTAGTTGCATGTTACTAGTTGATCATTCCTTTTCATTTCATTATTTTATTAAAGGTTTGATTACCAAAAGTAGGGTTTGACCAAGGCAAACCCCTATTCATTAACCTTAAATAATTTTCCCCCATTTCATGTTTGTTTGCAGACCTAGGTATGTAGATTTGACAATATTTTTGGTGTTGAAGATTGGTTTACAAGTAAACTAGGTGATTCAAGTCAACTTAAGTCTATTTGAAGCTTGGAGAAGGTTTTCTGCCTGTTTCCTGTAGAATTGACTTCAGAAACCCAACAAGCAGTGATTTCCACATTTGGTGTTGCAGAGTTGTCTCCTAATTTTTTAGAAATTTGGGACAATACTAATTCACCACCTGTGGTGAATGAGTCCCACCTTAGGACTAAAAATCTAAATTTTGTCAGATTTTAGATCCCAACAGACAAAAACTTGCTTTCGACAATTTTCACCAGGAGGACTAATTCACCACCTTGGCCGTATAAGTCCCACTGTGAAAAATTTGTGATTTCAGCCAACACCCACAACATTCTAGATTCATCATACTTCACCCAGGTACACTCTGATTCATCTCTTTTATTTTCGTTCTTCTTATTTTCTTCATTTAGTTCATTATTGCATTACACAATGTGTTTTAAAATATAGCTTAAATCTCACTTTCTCATTTGCTTTCATTCATTTAGATTAGTTAACTGCATATAGATTCTTCATTTAGGTTAGAAAACATCACACATAACATTTTTGAATTAACCATTAGCATTTTTGCTCATATCTCTCTCCTTTTAGGTGAAAAACCCTAGAAGAGCAAGAGTTGTCCATAGGAGCCAACAAATCAAAGGTTCATTTTGGTGAACACGACCTTTTGAGCACTTTGCATTTTTTATTTCATTTACATATTGCATCCTAGTTTACATTTGCATTAACATTCAATTAGTACATTGTTTTGTTTTTGCATTATAGGACATTTTATCTTCCAAGCTTCATTTAGATTTCAGTTTTGCATTGCATCTCATTGAAAAAAGTAAAAATATGCATTTTTCATCCTTGTATACATTTTGTAGAACATTAAAATCACATTTACAATTCTGAAAAACACATAAAAACATCATACTAGGACTCATTCACCACCCAGGGTGAATTAGTCCCTTTGCACTTTTTAAAAAAAAATTTCTACTATCTTTTTGGCATTCTTCTGCATTACAGATTCATCTTCTTGTATTTTGTTTTCATTTACAACTTCTCTATTTTTCATCATTTATTGCATCTTAGTTTAATTGCATCATGGAATTTTCTTTCAATAATTTTGGGAATTCATTAAAGTCATTGGTAGACATGTCCAATTATGCCTTTACTTGTGACCCTAATGACCTAGAACAACCTCATGCTCCTTTAATTCCTCATGATTGTCCCCGAAATCAATTAGACGTCATTGGAGAAGATGATTCTAGCATGAATAAGTTATACAATGATTGCCATGATCATCTAGAAGAAAATGCAACCTTTTATCCCTCCATGAGGTCACAAGACCTTCCCATTGTTGCACCTCCTAATCACTTTGCATACTTACATCTTGAAGTCACTATAGGACCTAAGGTTCCTTCATCAAGTGGGCTTAGTCCTTCTCACCAATCACATTCACAACTTTTTTATGATCACAAAGTCAAAAACACTCCTATCAACCTTGAAGAGACGTATGGTAAAGGATTCACTATCTGAAGTAAACAAGGTTGTGACAAAAAACATGAACCTGACATCCATCAACTTCTTCAACAACAATCAACTAAAGCACACACAACAGGAATAGGATATCAAGATCCTTCACATCTTGATAGACATCCTCTTCAACCTAGGAGACTTCGAGATGTTGGAACAATGATCTTTAATGCTCCTCCTAACTTAAATATTCTTCTTCCACATGAATAACTATTATCTCCTAATGACAAGGATGTTAGGATCCCTATGGGTCTTCTTCCTCCTATTCATGAACAAGGTGAATCTAGCGAGCAAAAATGACCTTACAAACTCAAAAAGATTCACTAATACATTTGACTACAAAATCTGATGAAACTGTTCGACAAAATATGTAAAATTCGATGTTTGTTAGGTGCTTGTAAAATTTGATGTGTAATTTTCAATTTTTTGAAAGTTTATTCCTAACGTTCGTTGATATTTCGACGAACCTGGGGATCGTTGAAATGTCGGCTATCATTTTCATCAAATTTTTGACAAACATGAAAAATAGAAAAAAAAATCAAATTGTGGCCGACATAAAGAAAAGTGAGTTCGTGCCTGATTTATTGTGATAGTATTTTGCTCTACTTGATATAGTTTGTGGAGAACTAAGGACAATTTTCTTGGGAAAAATCAGAAAAAAATCAAGAAGATATCGCCAGGTTGAGGGTAGTCATTGTCTTTTTGCAGAATTCAGTTGTGAAGTCAAATTTGTAGTTCCAGGTTTGAAAATCATATTTTAAAGCAACATCTCATCAGATTTCATTTTTAGAGGTTAAGGGTTTTGAGAATTTCATGTCCATATTTTGTTGTGTGGAATCACCATAAGATCACAACCAAGGAACAAATTCTTGTGACTTTAATTATGTGATCCATAACTCTATTGGTCATGTGGCACAGTTGTGCTATAAAAAATATAGGATGCATTCATGTGTGACCCAAGTTATAATGTGGCTATGTTGTGATAGAAATGGAGGCACTCATATAATGTAGTTAATTCAGGTTGTATAATGTAGGTGTCAATCATCATTAGGTGCATTCAGGTTGTCTCAAGTTTAATAGGTTAGGATGTAATTATAGCATGATCAAGAGTGATTACCTCTTGCTGAATAAAGAGCCTATAACTCTGGTTGATATGCAGAGTGGTTGTGTTATATCAATTATGTAGTGCATTTAAGCACAACCCATGTTTAATGGGCTATTCTAGAGAGTGATCAATATTTTCTAAACCTTATGAATGTTACTTGACATATATTTACATAATCTCAAATTCCTTCAGAGGCTTTTGAAGTATCAAGTGTATCCTATATAGGGTTTAGAATGATTTCTTTTAATTAAAAAGATAAATAAATGATGTATTTCCCTGTAATTAGATAATGTGGAGATCTCTTAAATCTGCCCTAGTACACTATCCTCTTTGGCACTATACTCATTACTCTAGCTACTAGGGTTTTGCATGTGACATCTTTAATATCTTCATGACCATGGCTTTTAAATAGATCTCAGTCTTTGCTTTAATCCTTTTCATGGTAACCCTTGAGTTCCATAATGTTCAATCTCTTCTAAGAATGTTGTCTTAAGCTAGACTACATAGTTTGCATATAAAGCAAGTCCTTCATACCTGCCATTGTTCCAAACCACCACTCATTGCCTTGCTTAAAATGTTGCCTCCATAAGCACAATAGCATGTTTTAAAATCATGGTAGCCAGTGATTGACCATTAAGGTCACCACTTTCATCATGAAGATAACATGAGATTTTTGTCTTCAAACTCAAGGCATTATGGAAGATAACATTGTGAATTGTTTGTTGTGTACGATTCAATTTTCTTACACATTTACTGATTTTCTAACTTCCTTTAAGACTGGGTATTGCACCCTTAGCTACAATCTCAAATATCTCACTCACTATCACTTGAAGATTCCTTTCATGAGCATCCTTCTATAAAATCAAACTATGCCCTATAGACTGCCTACTTACTACAGGGGACTCATTGTTTCATGGTATTGTATTTCTTAAGATCCTTCAACCTTATTGACACTACTTCATAGTCCACAAGGTATTATTCACTATTCTCCCATCTTTGATGAGTCTCAAAACACTGCTCAACATGCAATCCACTACCTCCATTATATTAATGGCTAAGAAGAAACATTGAACCTATGATTACCACTGTTACTTCATTTGGATAGTCATTCCCTGATTGCATTTTCCTTGTCTAACACTACCAAAAACATTTGAAAACCCTTAAGGTCAGCAAGGGGTAAGGAAACTCACTATTAAAATCTCCTACAAGGTTTGAGCTATTATCTTGTCATCGCCGCCTCTTTTGATCACACATCTCAGTGGTGACATTCTTCTAAGAGATTTCATTACAAATGTCACTAAGCTATAGTGTGCTTGTTAATGACTACAAATCTTTAGATTGCAAGATTTTCTTATTACCTACAATGTCTCAATCTTTCCTTCGTATTGCAACCTCACTAATCCGCTATAGTTATTGTTTATGTTTTATGGAGGCCTAGGGTTTGTACCCTAATCATGCTCTTACCAATGCTTCTGTTATTTTTTATTAGGGCTCTCTCAATGTTGAGGGCCCTAGGGATAAGCTCGTCATAAGAAGTGACACATTGCATCTTTAACTAAAAGGATAAATCCGTATTGACATTAGCAATGATGATTCTAACTTGTTGCTCCTTAGGAATGGGTCACTTGCTCTTACTAGCTCACTACCTCCATTGTTGTAGGAAGTTTGTGATTAAGTTCAATATTCTGATTTTAGGAGTCTTAACGGTTGGAAATCATAGTAAAATCAGAATTTAATAAGTTTTGGAATTAGCATTTTAAAGTGTTTTTTGGGGTCATTAACTTCAGACTATCTTCTCTTTTGCAGGGGTGGTTGCATGCCAAATTTTTTTGGTGTAAAATATCAGAATTATTAGATTTTGTTACCTGTCTATGAATAAAAATTATTGGAGTGTGAGTTTGATATTTTTTGAAGATCTAAATAGTCAAGCTTGGTAAAGAAAAATCATGTCAGATAATATTAGTCCAGAACAAAATGAAGAGACACTTGATAGATTGTGGGCTAGATTGAAAAGAAAGGGTGATGGGAAATGTTATTATCCTTGCAATAATTGCAAGGGCTTAAAGATGAGATGAATTTTAATCACAATAGCTGAGAAACATTGTAGGCAACATGGTCACATTGAAGGGGGGCATGATTATCGTCCATTGGTAAGTTGTTTATTATAGGTGTTTATATTGATTGAATTTGTAAATGTTTATATCGTTTTAACATTTTATATACATTTATATAATCACTTGATCATGATCATGGTTTATTTGTGTCAATCATTATTATAAAGGTGGGGCACCCTAGGGTAGATGATATGGATTATCATAGCCTGAAGAATGTGGTTTTGCAAGCGGACGAACATGGAGTTGTGAATATCGAAGATGAAGTTAATGATCCTATGGAAGAAGATGATCATGCACCAGAAAAAATAGTTGAAGATGATGGCACAAATACATTGATCCATGACACATTTAGTGGTAGAGTTGATCATGATGATCATGATGACTTTGATGATGTTCATGAGTTACTTGTACCTAAGAAGGCATACAAGCCCCTTGATGAAGGCTCTGAAACAACTCTTCTCTTTGTTATATTGTTGCTATTGAACTTAAAGGTTATGAATGGTTTATCAAACATAGCAATCTCACGGATATTAAGGTATGTCATATATGTCTTCTTTTGCCATCTATTTTAATTGTTGTTTGTTCATCACTAGTAAATAAAGGATGAAAGATGTACCATTAATATTCTTTATATGAACAATTTTTTTTTGTAGTAGATTGATTGGTTAATTTTTGTTACCACCATCAAATATTTTACTTTGCTCATACCGAGATTTATGTGCCATTATGAAAGGTATTAGAATGGAATATCAAGCAATAGATGCATGTCCCAATGATCATATTATATATCATAAACAACATGAATTTGCAACATAATGCCTAGAATCTCATATCAGTAGATATTGAACAAATCAACTAACAAAAAAGGTGTCTCACAAGGTTCTTCGTTATATTCCCATTATTCCACGTATGCAACGATTATTTAAGTGCGAAAGCTTAGTGCAATTTATGGATTACCATGCACAAAATAGAAGTAGAGATGGCATTCTTTGAATGCCTTCAGATGGTTCTACATTTAAGGACATGGAGGAAAAATGGCCACACATTAAAGAAGAACCTCATAATCTCAGCCTTTCATTTGGAGCGGACGGTGTCAATCCATTTGGAGAGGTGAGATCTATTTACTCAGTGTGGCCTGTTTTTGTTATCAACAATAACATTCCTCTATGGATGTCAATAAAGAGGGAGCACATAATGTTGTCAATGATTGTTCTAGGTATTTGTTTACATCAATTTTCTTTAATGCAATAGCATTTCATTTATCTTATTTGTTGCATAATGACTTATATTTTTTTCATTCAATACTCATGTACATTAATTTATATATATTGTAGTAAAATGGTTATAATATTTATGTAATGTCTATGTTCATTAAACTAGGTAAGTACCAAGTTAAATATATAAATATATATATCGAGCCTCTTATCAATGAGTTACTAAAGTTATGGAATGGCGTCACTATGTATGACATCTCTAGACCAATAGGACAAATACAATTTCAATTCCATGCAATGCTTGTATGGACAATTCATGATGCCCCAAGGCTAACACATTTTTGTGGTATGTTATAACGTTTGACTGCACTTTAACAATATTTAATTTGATGAAGTAGATATCATTCAATTTTTTAAAATAATCTATTCATTATATATAATTAAAAAAATTGACATATTTAATCCAATTATATATAATCTTGCAGGTCTTCAAACAAAGGGAAAATTTGCATATTCAATTTATGGTCTAAAGATGAAATCTCATTGTTCAACAAGTTTAGGAAAGCAGGTGTTTGATGAGTATAGGTACTTCCTCCATAGAAATCATAAGTATCAAACTACTGAAAAACATCTTTTCAATGGGAAAGAGGAGACTACATCAAAACCACGAAGAATGTCACCTCACCTATGAAAGTTGGAATATAATAGAATTAATCGTCAAGGTTATACATCATATCAAATTGTTTATCTATCATATATGATATGTTTTGAATTTATATTTTTATATTGTGTTGTGTTTACACATGTTGTAATCGACAATGATTGTGGTTGTTAATTTTCTTAACTTATATGCTTCATGAAGGTCATCAAGGCATTAATGGCTGGCTTCCATAGGGACTGAAAAGTTATCCCAAAAAATTTAGTAGGTTACCCTACTATGAGCAGCTACAAATTATGAATTTATTTGATATAATGCATATCAGAAAGAATATAACAGAAACGTTATGGAAAATATTGGATGGAAGGCATGACAAAGAAAAAATTATCAAAATTTGTACTAACATTCAGGAAGCCAATCATGCAATGAAAAATGTCATTCAATTAAATAGGGATGGAGACCAAATTAATATAAGTTCCCTTCCTTGGTTATTAACAGAGCAGTAAAGAAATGCTATAAAAAAATTCATACAAAAAATTCAATTTCCCACAGGATTTGTTGCGAACATAAACAATATAATAACAAATAAAGGTGAATTTGGGTCAGGGATGAAAATGCATGATTGGCATACTTTCATTAAGGTAATTATTCTGGTATATTATATACACTTGTATAATGCATGTAATTTTTAGTGTATTGTGTTTACTACTTTTGGAAAAATAATGAAAAGATCATTTTATAATTGTTGCAGTACATTCTACCTCTATCTCTCCTAGAAAACTTTGACAACAATGTCAAGCAAGTTATATATGATATTGGAAAATACATGAGGTAAGTAGCGAGATTTGTTCAATTCACTGTATACATCTTATAATTGCCATTTGTTTTACTTGTTATGTAATATACTGTATAATTTTGTTAAATCTCGTTAATATATGTGCGCCTTGAATCACTTGTAGATGGATATCATCTAAAGAAATCCATAAAGAAGTTATAAATTATTGGAAGAGAAAAATTCCTCATCTAATGTATGAAATGCAAAAGTGTCTACCTTCAACATTTTTCAATGCACAAGAACACTACCTCATACACCAAGTTGAGGAGATTGAATTGTGTGGACCTGTACACACAAGGTCAATGTGGATGGTTGAGAGGCACTTGAAATTTATGAAGGATTTGGTTAGACAAAGAGCACATCCTAAGGGTTCTATGGTTGAGGGATATATGGTATACCAGACCATGGTGTACATTAGTGAATATCTTCCTAAGTTTGCAGCAAAGATTCATGTAGATCGCATTTGGGATCCCAACTCTATTAACAAATTCAAAGGGGAGTACCTATTGGGGAAAGGTAGATTGAGGAAAGTGAGAGGTAATTATAAGATGGTCATGGAAATTAATTGGAATACATTTTACATATGGTTTTTATGTATATTGTACTTATTTAATTTTTAATCTTCAATATACATCAATTATAAATTAAGGTCGTATACTATGGTATATAAATAATTATACGTCATTTGTGAATTTCAATTTTTTTTGGTACAGTTGGTCAAGAGTGGGATGCACTACATTTGTACGTCACCAACAATCTTTATTGGATGAAGGTATGGATTGAACGATGTCAACAATCTGGTCATGCATTAACATGGGAAGGTGTGGCTTCATTGGTTAAATAAGCTCATCGTAATGGAGTTTCCAATGTTACATAAAGGGAAATTGATCTAGCATAAGTTTAAGGATAAATAGGTGCGTATAAATATATTAATAACCCATATTTAATTATTTTCAAGTATATTGATGTATATATATGTTGAGATTATTTTCTTTGCATACATTCGGCCAAGAATAAATATGTTTATCAACTAATGATATTGCAATAATTTTTACATGTTTGACATATTGCAGGTGAAACACCACAAGGCTATGTGGTGCAATGGTCATAAATTTTGAATCAAAATGTTGGATGACATGAAGAAAACTTGTGATTCTAGTATAACTGCAGTCTTTCAGGTGACTACTGTGTCATCTAGAAGCAACATACATTCAGAAGTCTCAGAAAATCAATACTATGGGATTTTGGATGATATACTTGAGTGTGACTTTAAGTCCTTCAGATTAATTTTGTTCATCGTCCTATCGTACAGGCTACGATTGAATGAAAATGATCATGGGAGAACTGTTATTGAACATGATAATGGATTTACCATGGTTAATACAAGGTTGATCGAGTGAGCTGGAAATGAGCCCTATGTTCTTCCAAGCCAATGTGAACAGGTATTTTACTCAGAGGTTCCAAGTAAACTAGGTTGGTCATTTGTTGTTAGACATGATCCAAGAGAAAGGCTGATAAAGTATAATGTGGTGGAAGAAGAAGATACCTAAGAACTAGAAGATGATGTAGATGATGATCAAGATTAATGGTTAGTTGATAATGTACCTAACGAAGATGTTGAAGAGGAGGAACTAGATCACGATGATGTAGGAGTTAGTGTTCATAAAGATGATATCCGTGTGGATGATGACATTATCAAAACCAATATCAATGACGATGATGATGATATGACCAATCCTTACAATGTCAAATCTAGATCAGATGATACAGACAAAGAGTTGGATGAAGAAGAAGATAAATGACATTGAAATGTATAAGTTATGTGATTATATTATCTATTTGATATTAATTTCTTGATAGAATTATATTTGACTTATGTGGTTACATAATTAATTCAAGATGTTTTTAATTTTTATGCTATTACATAATTAATTTAATGATGTACTTTTTAATGTTTGAAAGGTCAAAAAATTAAAACATTTCAATGGTGATGTTAACAACCTTGAAATTAGTGTTTTTTATGTTTCATGTGATCATTTAAGATTAAAAATTCAGTTGTAGAGGTGGTTGTTCAGTGGTTGACGTGTATGTTGGTTTTTTTACAATGTAACTAGGTTTATCTTCTAATCTACCTATAGAATTGCCAATTCCAATTGAAGGCAGCTCAAAGGACTTGGACTAGCTGACGAGGACTTTAAAAGCCTCCTACACTTCAAGCTCTACAAGACCCGGGAGGGTGATCCCTTAATGTTTTTACAACCTCTGCACCATTATTATAAACAGCATTAACAATAGCAGATGATCTCACTTAATAGCTCAACACGATAAGATAATATCAACTAGAATTTTTTGTTCATAGACAATATCAACTATCTGGAGCATGAGATAACTAAACACAATCCATTATATAAGATAGTCAATGATTTGCAATTTGTAGCAAACTCTAGGCAAAGAAAAACAAATACTGAACTACACTAATAATTACAACTTAGATCAATGCCATAAATCCATTGCAAGAGTCAAATTCATAAGCATCTAGAGGTTTATAATAGATTTAATACATCACATATAAGATCCCTGACAATATTGCATTACAATTTCATTAGTATGCATTCTAACCCAAGACTACTTATCAAATACTTATATAGCACATATCCGCCTATAATCCCATTCAAGCATTTTGATTAATTCCTTGAATTAAAGATAAAATAGAATCATACACACCACAATAGTGAGATGGATAAAAAACCCTTAGTTATTTCATTCAAGGTTCAAATATGCATGTACAATGGAGAGACATGAGCTCAAATTTTCATTTCAACTCAAATGCTAGTACTGTTATACAATATTAAATCTCTATGAACTCAAAACATGTTACATAATGACTCAAAACTTAAATTTCATTTCTCTAAAACCATCAGACTTTACAATTCACTCTACAACTTCACCTAGACTTGACAAAAATTATCTAACTTGCTAACCTGTACCTCTGGCCTTGAAATCCTTCTTATAGAAAATGAAGGAGCAAACAAGCACCGGGCTAGAAAGTACACCTGTCACTAGTCAATTGGAACACCTGGTGATATTCAAAAGTTTGTTACAACAACCACCACCTTCAAAAATATTCTTATTTATCATATCAGCTAAAGAATGTTGATGCAAAAATCCATAAGAAAATTGCACCGAGAAAGCCGTCAACACAAAATTGGAACCGTTGCAACTGTAGCATATGATCTTCCACCTATTAGTAGTTCACTCCTTTTACTCCTCATTCAAATATTTAGTTACCCAATTCTGGTACTCATCATCAGTCAGCCAATCAAAATTAATTACCTCATCCACCTTGGTATCATAAGGTGTGTATTTTACTGCTACCTGATTCACATCCCTTTCAAAAGATTCCAAAAATGAGTTGGTACTAATGATTTTGTACATACAACTCACCAAAAAATCATAGTCTGACTCATAACAAATTGAATTGATTTGATCATTGATGGTCTCACTTGCTTGAGCCTGCCATTGTTGAAATGACCTGATTTTCCCCTGCTCATCAATTATATCAGGTAACAATGTGTTACCCCAATCATTGAAATTCTTCACCAGCTCCTTAATTTTCCTACTCAAGTCATCTGGTAAGGTCCAAAAACCTTGCAATGATTTTACTAACACATGAGTAGGCTTTAATAATTGGGGCCTATTATTTATATCAAACTTTGAGGCCTTATACATGATATCTAGATCACTAGCCCTAGGGATCCAATTCTCAATTATTGGTATCGCTACTTTTTGATCCCTATCAATATTCTTTATTGATACTAATAGCAAAGAATATAAAGAATGTATAGATAGAAATTTTCTATCAACCTTTTCATTTAAATGCCTCAAAACAGTAGTAACAATTTCCTTTTGCTCTAAGAGAGATCCCTCCTCACTGTTGTTTAATGATGCCTGCAATTCATCAATTTTTTGCAAGAGTTGCTTCTTTGTAGGATCTACAGAGCACTCTGTTTCTTCTTCAACTTCCTCTAAAGGAAGGGTGAGGAAAGGATTTTGACTAGGAGATCCTAGTGTGGAAATAATTGGAGAAGCGGGAGGCACTGACCCTGCAATGGAAGGTACTGTTATGGTTCGTGGAGCACTTGATGTCTCCCCAATATAATTATACCTAAACCTCTCCACTTCAGTTTGCAACTCAACATTTTTCTGTTGCATCTTGTTGTACTCCTCAATTAAAAGGTTATATTTTTCCATTAAACTCTTCTTTTCAGCTTCCTCCCTTTCAGCAGTCTTTTGGGCCAATTTGGCCACATTCACAGTCAAATTAGTGGCCTCAGTGGTTGAGGTCTCTGAAGCTCTTTTTATTATCAATCCTCCCTTGAAATTTGGATTAATATCATGAACATCTGGTTTTCTCCCTTGTGGGGCTAATGCCCAAATTTCCAAAGTTTCATAGTCCTCACTGAAAGAAGAGTTTTGCAATGCTGCGTTGACCTCTTCTTCAGAGTCTTGAATGGGATTCTTAGAATTCATAATAGCATTAAAGGATACTACATCTACAATGTCCCATTCAGGTAGAATTAATAAACTAACCTAACTAACCAATTTTCTTCCTTCTTCAGGAGTGATGTTCTTGAATTCTTCCATTAATTCATCTTTTACCTCCTCATCATTCTCCTGGTCTGACTTATCAGGCCTTAGTTGTCTTCTCTACCTACATTTATCTTGATACTCTTCAAACTTCATCCTCCATACCAATTGCAACAATAAAGGAGTTTTTACAAATGTATTGTCATCTAGAAACTCCTTGCATGCCTCCATTCTTACATCTTGTACACTTTTACCTTTCATATCTAAATCAGATAAAACTAATTCAGTTGGCCTAGGAGGGGAAGGCATACCAACTTCCATGTCTTGATCAATAACAATAATCTCATCCATTAGATCCTCTCGTGGTTGATCAATTTTTTGCCTCTTAGGGCTTGGCTTGGATGGTGGTGATGAGGGATTATCTTCTGGTGATGATTCTAAATCAATAATTTTGATTGCCCCAGGCACTTTGGATTTTGGACTTGGTTGTGGAGGAACTTTCATAATTTGTTTTCCTTTTCTGTCCACTTCTTCTTCATCACTGCTACTATCATTTTTCCTCCTATAAATGGGCCACCTTTCCGTAGGATGGTATGCTGGCCTTGTTTCAATTAGTCTAGCACCTTGCTCTTGTACACCCAGACTCAATTCTAAATTTACCTTTTTTGTCCTCAATGTGCCCATAATTTCCTTGAAGTTTCCCATCAGAAAATCAATTTTCTTATGGTGGGGACTAAACTCCAATAGTGGATCATATTTCGGATCCATTTTGTGCACAACATCTAGTAGCTTACCATAAGCTATCCATTTCTCCTTGTTCAACTCCTGTCTATTCAAATCAAATTCATTTCTAATCAATTCTTTAGGGAAATTGAACTCATGTACAAATTTTCCAGCTTTTATTCTTTTTATGAAAAGAGCAAAGAAACCCTCAGGATCATGCTACTGCTTTGGTCCACACCTCAAATGGTAATCATTAAAGAAATTATCAAAATGCGTCCACCCTCCCTTTGAAAATACAAAATCAAACACCTATAATCTGGGAAAAATGTTCCCTTACCCCTTCTAGTGAGGTTGTCCTCATGAATACAACCTATCTGCCACATAACTTCTACAAATCCCACTCTTGGTTGCACATTGTATGGCAGTATATGAGGGGCTCACTGAAAACTATATACTCTCAAGATAGTGTTGACTAGGTATGGGATAATGTCACCCCAGTTATGGTAAACCTTCAATTCTAGCTTCCTCTCCTTTGGCCTGAAGAAATCATGTAATTCCTTAGGGATCCTAGGTATATTCACCATTAATCTAGCCCTTAATCTAGAAGTAAAACAATTATCAAATTGCACATAACTAGTGCTTTTCTTATTACAAGGTAAATTTGTAGCCCATATCTGTACTGACAATCTTTCTTCATCAACTGATTGCCTTAACTTTATCCTCTCAGAGAAAAAGTTAGCATTCTTAAACAAAAACATATGCATTAGCATAGAATACCAAAAGAATTGAGTGTTAGTATCATTGTTTTACAGCTTTGACAACCCTTCATGCATCCTCTCAGCCAAGAAAGAAGCGAAGTCATAGGTCACAGAGAAGTTAGGGTGTTGTATTTGTACCCCCATGAACATATAAGTAATGGGCATTACCGTACCAGGACTAAAACCCAAAATATGACATAAAGAATAGAAAGTGGCTAGGAAATGGTTTGTAAAACAATTTAATTTGAAAGGTTCCTGGTCATTGGGGCTGATATGAAATTTTGAACCTCCTGCCTTAGCTAGATGAGGTGGAAGCAACCTTGCTCTAAAAAAAGATATCAGCTTTGCATACTCCTGCTTCATTTCCTCAAGGTTGATAGGAACCAAGTCTTCACTCAGTTCACTCAAGTCAAAAATATGTTGGACCTCTTCTCTGTTAATGCTCAATAGAATCTTTCTATCATTGTCCCTGATTATCCATGTAACAGGGTCATATCTTGCAGCCACTGTCATAAGTAGGTCTACATCAGGGAATACATTTGGTACCACTAGCTTCCCCATATCATACATCTATCCATCCATTTGAAAAAGGGTGAGAAAAATTCCTCTATCCGTACCACAATTTGAACAATTCCAAGCCAATGAGGGGAACCCTAGCATCGGCAATGTTGGAGCAATTATACACTAACCCTTCCCCTAGGATTTCCCCTCACATTAGGACCAATCCCTTCCTCCTATCATTCATTGAAAAGGGGAATTGATCCATAAAATCATCATACAATTTTCATTTCAAATATTCAGTCTGGCTAGAATGTTGCTTGGGCGATGCCATCTCGGACAAACTAGGGCTTCTTTACAACATTATAATTCAAATAGCTAGGACTAACCAAAGATAGAAAATTACAAGACAAAAAACTATAATTTCTCACAACTATAATTAAACTATAGCCCTAACACATTCATCAACAAGCTCACAGGACATCCAGCTAATCCTTTCCTAAATTCAAATGCAAAATGACTGAGAGGCACAAAAAATAAACTCACAGCTTTGTTCGCAGAACTCCCAAATTTTGGCTATAGAAACTCACAATTCTACCTTCAACTCTGAAACTACTACGTGAAATAGTTGAATGCTTTGTGATACAGACCAAGTAGGAAAATTTATTTTATTGTCAATCAAATTACACCAGCAGGTGTCTCATCCACCATTAAAACTCAATTTCACACTGGGCGAACAACTCCAACCATATTTGATGTAGATTTAAATTTGAGCCATCAATTCTTCAGCTTGATCAAATCATCGATGGCCACCTTCAAAACAAGTTGACATAATTGCCAACACGGCGATAAGGGGCCCACCTTACCATACACTATGAAGGAAGTCCACATGGTGGTTGCCTGCTATATTGCAATCCTGAAACTTCTGATCGTCTGATGGCGGGCAACTGTTGATCCTGAGCATCAATGATCTCATTCCTTTAACACAGTCAGCAGCAATATCATTAACCTTTGAGTAGCTTTTCTAGTGAGATTATAATATATCTGTCAATTTAGAACATGTGTGTCTCGAGAACACTTTAGTAATCTCCCCCTTAATACATTTAAAGATGGCTAGTGTTTCCTTTACTCTTTATGCTTCATCAAATGAGACACATGGCACCCGCCCATGATTTCACAATCAACCCAAGTACCATCACAGGATGGTGGGGAAAAACTCAGATCAAATGGTAGTTGGTCAGCGATAGCACAAATTTGATCCCCCAGATACGACATGTGGCACCCGCCCATGATTTCTCGATCCTTCAATTCCTGATCACGGGATGGTGGGCACCATTGATATCTGTAGGAAATAGATCAAGGGCAGCACTAAATCAACCCTTACAAAATAAAAAATTCATTAAAAGGAGAAGTTGGCATTACTAGGTAGACGAAAAAGAACAATATACGCTGATTTTTAAAAGATGAAACACGGGGCCAATCGAGACTTAGGAAATAAAACCCTGCAGAGGAAATAAAGTATTAAAATCAAAGTTGGGTTTTAATTTTAATCCAATGACGTAAGCCTAAGCCATTAACCTCAGTGGTCATGTCACCAATGGCTTAGCCAAAGCCTTTCATTAAATACTAACCGTGCAATGTGTAGGTTTTTTAGATTCAAAGATATGGGAGAAGATCTCAATTGTACCCCACCAACTTGTAGACCTAAGGTGTCGCCCTATTATTTGGCGTGAGATTAGAAAAAGGAAGATGTGTGTCCTATATGGATTAATGTTATTGGTCATGAGGAAGGTGAATGATGCTTCGTTGGATGTCAAACTGAGTTAGCCCGAGATAAACTATTTGATCTGCCAACTCTTTAGGAGATCAGCGGGCAGTATTCGAAGTTGGAAAATGACACATGGTGGTCGTTTTATTGTACAACTAGTGAAGAATTAATGAATTATTCCTTACTTGTGTAGTCAAGTCGATCTCAATCTGTGTGAAGATGTTGTTGGCAATCATGAAGGGTGATCTACAGATTCTCATGCAACTCTAGTTAAACAGTGATAGTACATACGCCGCCAAATTGCCATGTTTGCACATGCATTTTTACTAAGCATTGATGAAGGTTGCCATTACCTTGCACAATAAATACAAGAGGAATTAACTGCTAATAGTGTCATTCTTGTTGTAATTAGAGCACTTTTTGGGCTAAGTCTAATCAAGTTTGAGTGCTTGTCTAATAAGAGAAAATGAATAAGTCAGTAAGGAGGTCTATTCATTTGAGCTCACAAAAGCTCGTTCCTTCTATTCAGGAAGGTGCTTTGGTTGACAAGCCTAGGCTTGTGCCCACTAGATGTAGTAGAAGGTTGCAATTCCAGGACGTTGTTGCTCAACTGGTAGATGACAAAGGCAAGCAGTCAGTGTGCTCTATTACTAGTGTCAGTAGGAAAATAAAGTATGGGCATGGCTCTTCTGGATGCCAACACTCGCCCATATACCTTACGAGCAACACTTCTAATGATGTAACTGAGACCGACTCCAACTACTGTTGGTATTTAGCTCGCTTCAATCACAGTCTACCCTTTGATGAGGAAGTGATATCTGTGGTGCCATTGGCTATTAAAACCCTAAGCGGACGAGCTAGAACCATATTGAGAAAGGACAAGAAAGAAGAGGAGGTTGAGGGTCTACTGTATTAGGCAACAACTAGAAGCAAGCATGTATACCGAGGTCTGAGTGCTGGTAAGGGTAGGGTGGAAGGTAAATAAGAAGCTGTTGTGGTGCCTTTGTGGCAATTTGGTTGCCTGGTTTTTTTGCATGGATAGCGACAAGGGGATTTTGATGAAAATTTGTGTTCCCTTTTCTTTTATCTTTCCCTAGTTCGTGCACCACTATGTTTTGTAGATTCAACGTGTGGGAAGTTTTGAAATGAAATTCAAATGCAATGGAGATTTTGTTCAAATAATAATTTGTGGTGAAATTACATTTGAGCTCGAAGCTTGTTGCTCCCTTGTCATATAAAAGGGAATTCAAGGCTCATTTCTAGGGAGAGAACTGATGAAAGCTCTAGCTAGGTTTTGAGTTGAATAAATGGGTACAAAGATATCTATCCTCTAATGAGGAAGTGATATCTGTGGTGCCATTGGGTGTTAAAACCCCAAGTGGATGGAATAGAATAGATAGCCTATTTTGAGTTTTGGATGACTATATGCAAATTATCTTAAATTGTATGCAGATATGATTTATAAGCATAAATAAACGTATAATTCTAAAATATTTTCTCTCCTTATGTGGATTTGAGTGAATTTTGAATGGAACTTTAATGATTTTGTCATTCTTCTTTTGAGAATTTGTTCAATTGTGTGTCTATGTTTTTGCTTTGATTCAAGAAAATCAATTAAATGCTTAAATTGAGTCATAATTTTACAATTATTTACAAAGGATTTGATAAGTAGTAATATATCAGAGAATTAAGCTCCATAATGCAAGGTATTATATGAGTAGTCCATTCTATTAAATTCTTGGGTCATTTCTGCTAACGATAAATGGGTAACTAAATATTTAACTGACGAAGAATAAAAGAATAATATGTAAATGGATCACTCACTCACTCTCTCTATCTCTCTCCCTTAACCCTAAACCCTTAACCCTTAAACTCTAAACCCTTAATATTAGGTGTGTATTAAAACATTATAAAAGTATAAATTTTTGGAGTTCTATTAGGAATTGAATGATAAATGGCGATGAATGGGAAAATCTAAGGCACTTTAATATTTTCAACTAAAAAGTTAGAGTTCAATTAGGATTAGTGTTCACTTAGGGTTAGGTTTAGGGTTCAATGAATGTTCAATTTGGGTTAGGATTGAGGATGAGGTTGGGGTTTAATTAAGGTTATGAATTCAATAAGAGTTCAAATAGGGTCAAGGTTAAGGTTAGGGTTGGGGTTAAGGTTCAATTAGGATAAGAATTAGTGTTAGGGTTAGGATTAGAGTTCAATTGTAGTTCAAAGTTAGGGTTATGGTACAATTAGGACTAGTGTTCAATAAATGTTCAATTAGGGTTAATACTTAATTAAGGTTAGTTTTAAAGTTCAATTAGGGTTTGGGTTAGGGTTGGGATTATGAATCAATTAAGTAGGTTTGGGTTAGGGTTTGATTAGAGTTAGGTTTAGGGTTTAGTTAGAGTTAGGGTTAGGGTTAGGGGTAGAATTCAATTATGCTTAGTGGTCAATTACAATTAAATTTAGTGTTCAATTAGGGTAAGGGTTAGAGTCCAAATAGGGTTAGGGTTTAACTAGGGTTAGGATTAGAATAGAATAAAGTTTTGTGTTTAATTATGATATCTAGAATTTTGTATAATTTTACAAAATGAAATGATTTGGACACAAAGAAAAAAAATAGAAAATTGATTTTATATAGATCTTATTTCTTAATTTATTCTAAAATTATAATTAATAATTGTTTAATTAATATAAAATGAATATTTAATTTAATTTAATTTAATTGTATTAGATAATTAGTAAGACTAAATAGAAAATAAATATTTTATGGATTTTAAAAATTAGAATTTAGTTTAATTTTATTTGTAATGTCAAATATTAAAATTTTAGATTAAAATACTTAATTGATTTTAAAGTATTTATAATTAATAGATAGAGATAGAGATGAATATAGAATGAGAGAGGAGAAGGGATAAAAATAGATAGAGATATAGAGAGAGATAGGGAGATAGAGGGGATATATATATATCTGAGGAGAGAGGATAGAGATAGAGATATATAAGGAGATATAGAGAGAGGGGAGAGAGAGAGAGATAAGTAGAGAAAGACAAATAGAGATGGAGAGGGATCGATAGAAATAGGGGGAAATAGAGAGAGAGAAAGAGAGAGGGAGAGATAGATAAATGGGAAGAGAAAGACATAGACATAGAGATATATGGGAAGATAAAGGGACAAATAGGTTGATATATGAAGATAGATAGGGGTATAGGGAGGGAACAAGGGATCAGGGAGAGATGGGGAGAGATAGAGAGAGGGGGGGAGAAAGGGAGAGAGATATGTAGAGGAGGGAGAGATAGAAGATGGGGAAGAGGGAGATATATGTAGAGAGGGGGAAAGAGGGAGAGCGAGAGGGGGAGGCTAACTTTTTAGTTTAAATTATATAAAATATTCAATAAATAATAATATAAATATTATAATAATTATATAATTTGTATTTTAAATTACACACTATATTTTATTTTTTGAAAAATATGTAATTTTTTAACCATTTTCCTATATATTTAGTATTAAGATTTTTACATCTTATAAAAATTCAATATATAATACAAATAAAATATATTTAATAATTTAATTAACTAGAATACCTATATTAATTAATAATATATGTAAAACACACTGAGAGTTATCTTTATCAAGGTGCCTATTGACTTGAAAAAATGCTTACATTTTCATGAATATGAATTTGGAAAGCAATCAATTTGATTTCATTATTGTTTGTCATTGTTTATCTCAATTCCCATATATAAGGGTACACATTCAAATTTGAAATCATACCAACTTTTCTATGACAATAATCAACCAAGATCAATAAATTTAAAAGCGGAAATGTTCATCAATCATTAGATTTAGTATTGACAACATCAAAGAAGTATATCATGACAAAATGGCATTAACTAACTTATATATATCCACTATTTTTTTTTCAAATGTTTGAATACATTGTTAACGTTATATACATTCAAGCATTTGAATGTTATGAAACCTATAGCTTTGCAATTGAGTCTAATAAAGCTTTTCTCTCAGATGAATAATCAAACTTTGTTGTTTTTATGATTGTGCATTTAATCCTTTGTTCATCATTATAAGTCTCTTTTTTCACTTGAAGTTTAAATATGTATCTGTTGAAAAGGACCTTTTGTATAATGTGTGAAAACTTAACATCATCTTGTTTTTCATGGTTCAAAATGTTCAATTCTTTTGTTGTTACAACCATAATTTCTTCTGCCATTTCTTCAAAAGTTGTAATCCAAGTGAATGAAGTATGGTCTTGCACTTTGCATTGAAGTATATATTTATAATCACATTCAAGGAAAGTTTTATCACATCTTCAACAATACCACTGACCATTTTCATTAGTTTTTACCTTCTTTTTGCAGTGCCTATCTCCAATTTTCTAGGGGCATGTTGTATAACAAAAATTTCTACCTTAATGAAAGATAAGGTGGTTTTTATCACTATCCAATAAGGTTTACCAGAGTTGGCAAGGTCTCAATCCTGTATTTGTGAGATACTAGGGTTAGGAACAAATAGGGTTTAGGTTAGGGTTGGGGTTCAATTAGGGCTAGAGTTTAATTAGGGTTAGATTTCAATCAAGGATAGAGTTTAATTAGGGTTAGGGTTTTGGCTAAATCAGGCTTAAGGTTCAATTAGGATAAGTGTTCACTTAGGGTTATTGTTAGGCTTAAGATTGGGGTTAATAGTAGGGTTGGGATTTAGATTAGGGAAGGATACCAAAAAATTGTTAAAAGGATAAGATAACATAAAATTATAAATGAAATTAATCATATTAATTTCATAGTTAAGAAGATAATTCTATGGATCTTTAAATATACATATATAATAATCTTTAAATCTTTATTTAAAAAAATATATTATATTTTATAAACTTATACATTAAATTTTTAATATTTAAGTTATACTAAAATCTAAGATGTTCAATATTGATTATTATTTTTAAATTATAATATTGATTAAAGATATATAATTATATTTATAAGATTTAAATTCAATAATGAACTTAGAAAATATTAAATCAATCAAAATTGTTTCTATTATCCAAAATACTATCTAAGTAAATTATAAACTATTATAATATAATATTTAAATTTTCTATTTCAAATGTTAAATAATTCTAATGTTAAGTTTTTATAATTAAAAACTTACCTTTTAATGATGTAAGTTTTTTAATTAAAATTAGTTTTTCAAGCATATTAACATACCTAGATATATTCACCAAAATCTATTATCTATTATTGATTATGTAATTTTGTAGGTATAATATATTTTTAAAAAAATAAAAAAATATATTTTTGAAAAAAATATATATATTTAAAAAATTAAACAATATATTTTTTAAATTAGAAATATTTTGAATGTATTCAACTATCAAAATATGATTTTTTAATATACCATTAAAATCACTAATAAAAAATATTAAAAAGTTTATATATATTTGTTTAATATATTAAAAAAATATTTTATATTATAAATAATTTATAAAATATTTATAAAATATATTAAACAAAACATATATAAAAGTTTAACCGTTGTATGTGGGCTAGAAAATAAAAAATGTGAGGGTTATGATTTAGGTTATTTTCTACATGGAAGGCAGGTTGCTGGTAGGCCATGGATGGGCATACCATTTTGTATGCTGTGTAGCCTACTCTTGACTTGACTAGTTGCCCTAATTTCTCCACTTTTGCTCATTTTTAATGAATTTCCCTACTTTTGCTCATTTTTAATGAATTTCCTCTGGCCTTGTCAAATATTTTATTTTAAACGATTTGATTTGGAAGCAATGAAACATTTAAAACATATTGCACAAAAATTTCCTTGGGCCCCACCTTGTACAGTCCATGTGGCACTCGCCTGTGATTTTGCAATCAACCAAAGCACCATTGTGGGATGGCGGGGAACGACTCAGATCAAAGGACAGTTGATGAATAGTCATGCAAATTTGATCCCCCAGATGGGACACGTGTCGCCCGCCCATGATATCTCCATCCTACAATTCTTGATCACTGGATGGCGGGCAACCTCTGATCTTGAAGGCATTTTGATCGACGGTCAAATATTTCATTTTAAATGTTTTTCTTTGGAAACAATGAAACATTTAAAATATATTGCACAAAAATTTCCTTGGGCCCCACCTTGTACAGTCCACATGGCACCCGCCCATGATTTCGCAATCAACCAAAGCACCATCGCAGGATGGTGGGGAACAACTTAGATCAAAGGATAGTTGATGAACAGTCACGTAAATTTGATCCCCCAGATGGGACACGTGTCGCCCACCTACGATATCACCATCCTACAATTCTCGATCACTGGATGGTGGGCAACCATTGATCTTGAAGGCATTTTGTCGATGGAAGCGTGAATTTCATCCTTCTGAAAAATAAAAAAATCATTAAAAGGAAAGGGGACATTACCAGGCGGATGGAAAACAATGACAAGTTTTTTTAAAACTGTTCAACCCAGGGCCAACCAGAACTTAGGAAAATAAAACCCACAGAGCAAATAAAATATTAAGACCAAAGGGACCAGGCCTAGACAGAATGATGGGGCATAAGATTTTTTTAAAACCCTTCAAAAAAGGTAATGGAAAAATAGATCCCGACCAAGGCATTAGGTAAACACAAGGGTTTAAGATGAAGACAAAGCTAAAACCCCAACCATAAGAAATTTTCCAACACCATGAAAGACCAGTGACATAAGGCAGGGCATGAGTGAAACATTAGGAACAAAATTTGAAGTTCCATCAGTATAAGCATTGGATAATTTTATATTAATATTTTTTCCTATCACAAATATAAAAGCTGAGCACAATAAATAAAATGTATTTTCCCATTAAATGTGAAGGATTTTCAAAAAGTTTTAGTGTTCAACTATTGGCCCATTTTTGTTCAATATAAGTTGTATTTTAAATCATTATGTGTTGTTTTTATAACAACGAATAGTTTTTTTGTGTTCAACTATTAGTTCATATGTGTTGAATATAAAAGGTAGAGATATCAAAGATTTATGGTTTAACTATTGGGGGTTCCATGATTAAGTTTTGGTCAAACCTTTAAAAAGTAAAATTTTAGACACTTCTCAAAATATTTGCCGATGTGGCGATTTGCATGATGAGTCCCACCTCCAAACCTTAGTCATAGACAAATAAGAGACTAGTCTACATTTCAAAAAAAATAAAGTTCTATGATATTCTAGTCAATTGCTACATGTTGAGAAAGTTAACCTGCATGACTAATGAGCCCTCTCCCCTAAAGGAATAAGGGGACATCACTAGGTCAACGACAAACAATGAAATAATTTGTTTTAACAAGGGAACATAGGACCAACAAAAGACTTAGGAAAAATAAAGTCAGGTGAAGGAAATAAAACAATAAAACAAAAGGGGGCCTAGCCTAGACATATGAAGCAATGAGGCTTAAGTCGTTTAAAAGCCTTCCCAAAAAGTAACAGCCAAAAAGATCCCATCCAAGGTGTAAGATGAACACTAGGGTTTTACATGAATATGAAGGTAAAACCCCATCCTTAGGCTTTTCCCAAACACCATAAATGACCAGAGACACAAGGAAGGATAAAATAGAACACAGAGAACAAAACTTTAAAGTTCCATCACTACCCATAACCCTTAACGTTTAACCCTCTACCATCTATGTTTAACCCTCTACCCCTTATCTCTCCCACTCCCTCCCTCTTTCCCTCTCTCCCTCAAGTATCACCCTCCTACCCCCTCTCCCTCTCTCAAGTCTCTCTCTCTCACTCACTCACTTACTCTTATCTCCCTCCCCTCCACCCTTAACCCTCTACTCTCTATCTCTCTCCCACTCCCTCCCTCTCTCTCTCATTGAATCCTCCTCTCTCTCCCTCTACCCATAACCCTAAACCCTTAACCTTAGCCCATAACCTAAACCCTTAAACCCTCTACCCTCTACCCTTAACCCTATCTGCCTCCTGCCCCCTCTCCCTCTCTTAGGTCTCTCTCTCACTCACTCACTCCCTCTATCTCTCTTCCATTAACCCTAAACCCTAAAGCCTAAACCCTAAACCCTTAAACCCTCTACCCTCTACCCTCTACCCTTAACCCTTCCTTACTTTATCTCTCTCCCACTCCCTCCCTCTCTCTCTCTCTCTCTCAAGTCTCTCCCTTCTACCCCCGCATCCCTAAACCCTAAACCCTAAACCCTTAACCCTTAAACCCTCTACCCTCTACCTTAACCCTCCTTTCCTTTATCTCTCTCCCACTCCCTCCCTCTCTCTCTCAAGTCTCTCCCTCCTACCCCCTCATCCCTAAACCCTCAACCATAAACCCTTAACCATTAAACCCTCTACCCTCTACCCTTAACCCTCCCTTCAGCACATCTCTCTCCTCCCTCCACTCTCTCTCTCTCTCCGTCTCTCCCTCCCTGCCCCTCATCCTAAACCCTCAGCCACCATAAACCATTAACACTAAACCCATGACCCTCTACCCTCTACCCTTAACCACTGTCTCCCTCCTACCCCTCTCCTCTCTTAGGTCTCTCTCACTCCTCCTCCCTCTATCTCTCTCCCTTAACCATAAACCTAAACACTAAACCCTAAACCCTTAAATCCTCCTCACCCTTAACCCTCCCTTTCTTTATCTCTCTCCCACTCCCTCCCTCTCTCTCTCTCTCTCAAGTCTCAACCTCCTGCCTAATCATCCCTAAACCCTAAACCCTTAACCCTTAAACCCTCTACCCTCTACCCTTAACTCTCCCTTCCTTTATCTCTCTCCCACTCCCTCCCTCTCTCTCTCTCTCAAGTCTCTCCCTCCTACTCCCTCATCCCTAAACCCTCAACCATAAACCCTTAACCTTGAAACCCTCTACCCTCTACCCTTAACCCTCCCTTCCTTTATCTCTCTCCCACGCCCTCCCTCCCTCTCTCTCTCAAGTCTCTCCCTCCTACCCACTCATCCCTAAACCCTCAACCATAAACCCTTAACCCTTAAACCCTCTACCCTCTATCCTCTACCCTCCCTTCCTTTATCTCTCTCCCACTCCCTCCCTCTCTCTCTCTCTCAAGTCTCTCCCTCCTACCCCCTCATCCGTAAACTCTCAACCATAAACCCTTAAAAACTCTACCCTCTACCCTTAACCCTATCTCCCTCCTACCCCCTCTCCCTCTCTTAGGTCTTTCTCTCACTCACTCACTCCCTATATATCTCTCCCATTAACCCTAAACCCTAAACCCTAAACCCTTAACCCATAAACCCTCTACCCTCTACCCTTAACCCTCCCTTCCTTTATCTCTCACCCACTCACTTCCTCTCTCCTCTCAAGTCTCTCCCTCCTACCCCCTCATCCCTAAACCCTAAACCCTTAGCCCCTCTACCCTCACCCTCTACCCTTAGCCCTGTTTTGTTTATCACTCTCCCTCCCTCCCTCCCTCTCTATCTCTCAAGTCTCTCCCTCCCTACCCCCTCATCCTAAACCCTCAACCATAAACCCTTAACCTAAACACTTAAACCATCTACCCTCTGCCCTTAACCTGTCCTCCTCCTACCCCCTCTTTTACTCTCATGGGCTCCTCTCTGCTCACTCCTCCCTTTATCTCTCATAACCTAAACCCTTAACCTTCAACCCTTAACCCTCCCTTCCTTTATCTCTCTCCCCCTCCCTCCCTCTTTCTCTCTCTCAAGTCTCTCCCTCCTAACCCCCTCATCCCTAAACCTTAAACCCTAAACTCTTAACCCTTAAACCCTCTACCCTCTACCCTTAACACTCCCTTTCTTTATCTCTCTCCCATTCCCTCCCTATGTCTCTATCTCTCTCAAGTCTCTCCCTCCTACCCCCTCATCCCTAAACCCTCAACCATAAACCCTTAACCCTGAACCCTTAAACCTCTTGGAATATGTGCCTCAATCCTTACTAACATGGAACTCCTGAAGGGAAAAGTTGTTGTGATAGTGTTCATGTTTGGGTGACTAATAGTTCTAAAGCTCTTGAAATGATCCTATCACTGTGATAGAGTTGATGTCTTACCAAATGAAGTCTATCGCTATGGCTCTCTAAGTTTGGTATGACCTTTTGGCGATTGGAAGAACTCTGGGAACAATTGATGCTATCAGGCTTTCTCACGGGTGTTGGAGAGAGGTACTAGCTAATGGTGAGTGTCTCACTGATAGCAGACTGCTATCTAGCTAACACAAGGGTCTCGAGGAGATCTCTCAGGAAGAAGGTAAGTGTCACCGACGAGGGTTTTCTCGTGGTTCGATCATGGTGACCAATGTATGTCTCACAAACAGGAGGATTCTTAGAGGTCTTCGTAGTGACAAGATTTCACTGAGAAGTCCTAGCGAAAGTTATATGTTAAGACGACAGAATGTCTTTGGGTTATCCTTGGGCACTTGGAGAAACATCTTGGCAAAGGGCTTAAGTCTTGCCAACTCGATAAGACACGATGGAGCTCGATGAAACATCACGATGAAAGCCTTGAGTCCTGCCGATAGTAAGTCTTCGATAAGACCTAGTGAGCTCAAAGAAAGGTCACGGTGATAGACACAAGTCTTGGTGACAGGGTGACTTTTGGTGGAAGTTCTGCTTTGATATGAGTCTCGCCAAAGAGTGATAGTCATGTCGAGTGGCTCATGCCAGCATGACTTGAAGATTTCAACATAAGGTCTTGGGGACATCAGTATGTCTTGCCGATGGTTTCTCTAAATTCGATATGACTTGTTCCATTCAATATGAGTCTCACTGATAAGGGAAACCTTTGTCGATAGAATTGAATTGGACATCGATGGTTTTGTTATGACATGTAACAATCGTTATAGCATCTTGCCGACTCGTGGAAGCTATAGCGATACTGATAGAGAAACTTTGTGGCATCGGGGAGACACTGTGAGTGTCTCACTGATATGCCAACAAAGTTGAACACTCTTGACCAACCTAACCATCCTATGTGGAGCTTCGTGGACCAATCACAAGAAGCAGTTTTCAAGCAAGATGACAGTTGATTTTATACATCAGTTGCAATGCTAGAAAAATAGCATGCAGGGAATAATCAAGGCACGAATGGAAACTGTCTATGATTGGAAATGGTGAATAATGATGCACAGAAGACAAAATCTAAAGTGAATAAGATTTAAAGTAGATTGATTTTGTTTTAAAAAATGTGATGAGTTTATCGAATAGGTGGAGAGCTCTTCTGAGACAGTTTGAAATATGACTCTTGCAACTACTATGAAACATTAGACAGTTGTATTTTTGATTGTATGTAATTGTTGTTACTATAATACAAAGTGATTCAGTTGGTGTTGAGGGTTTTTTCCCGTAAGGGTTTCCCACATAAATCTGTTGTTCATTGTCTTTGTGTATTTTCTCTACTTTTGTATATCTTTCATGTGTGTCTTAATTAGATTTTAATTTTAAAAAAAATAAAAAGCCTTGCATTACATTCTTCCTTATGGATTTGGCATTAGGAAAGTGTTTCTGCACCTCTGCTTTCCTTACAAGTGGTATCAGAGCTTGGCCAATTGTGTTGTCCTTGTGAGTGGGTTCGGTTTTTTTGTGTTAAATCCTTTTCAGTGGGAGTCTAGTAGAGGTATGTTAATTTAATTATAGATTAAAATGGCAAGCACATCTAGTAGGATGGAAATAGATAAATTCAATGGTAGCAATTTTGAGCTATGGAAACTCAAAATGGAGGATATGTTAGTTGATTCAGATCTTTGGACTGTGGTGACGGGAACAATGCCTCAAGGCATGAAGCAAGAGGATTGTACTTAATAGATAGAAAGTCTAAAGGGATGATAAGGCTCTATTTGGTAGGCTCTGTTCTTCTGAAAGTGCATGAAGAAAAGACTACCTCTTCCTTGTGGAAAAGACTAGCATCCATTTATCAGGGAAAGTCCTTGGTGAATAAGTTGTTCTTGAGGAAGAAGTTGTATTCTTTGAGAATGTGGGAAGGAGGATCTATTGCTGATCACTTAAATGCTTTCAACATGTTGATTGCTCAGTTAACATCTATTGGTGTGAAGATAGAAGATGAAGATCGTTGCATGCCATTGTTGTGCTCTTTGCCAAATTCTTGGGATCATCTGGTAATGGCTATTGGGAGTACTACATCCACTTTCAAGATGGAAGATGTTGTTGCTTCTCTATTATTAGAAGAGATGAGAAGAAAATCTTTTGAGATGGAAAAGGAGGCTCTGGCTGTTAGAGATAGACCAAAGGAGAAAGGCAAGAATAAGGACAAGATGTCCAGATCGAAATCAAAAGGGAGATCAAAGTCTCCTGGTAAGAAGTCCAAAGTGAAGTGCTAGAATTGTGGGCAACCTAGTCATGTCTGAAAGGATTGCAAGGAGGAGAAAAAGAAGAAGAATTCTTCTAGAAATGATTCTTCTCATAGTGATGCAAATGTCTTCATTGCAACTTTGGCTACACGGGCATCAGATGATGTCTAGTTGATTGATTCTGGAGCATCTTTCCACATGACATCTCATAGAGAATGGTTCATGAAGTATGAAGAATACAATGGTGGAAAGGTGTACTTGGAAAGTGATTCATCTTTGGAAATTGTTGGTCGTGGAAGAGTCAGAATTCAATTCCTTGATGGAAGAGTGAAGGGAATCAATGATGTGATTTGTATACCAGGTCTGGCTCAAAATCTACTTTCTGTAAGTAAGTTGAATGGTATCGAAGTGCAGGTAACTTTCTTTGGAAATGGCTGCAAGATTACTAGAGGCTCTATGGTGCCAGCTAGGGGTACTCAAATTGGTACCTTGTACAAGCTGGATGCACAAGCTATTCAATGCAACAGTGTCTCTGCAAACTCACTTATGGCTGCTCATGGAGAAAAGAAGGAAAATGTTCCTGATGGTATAAACTCCATGGAAGTTAAACTTCCAGCAGAGAAGACTATGCTCTGGCATCATAGGCTTGGCCACATTTGTGAAAAAGGTTTAAAAACCTTGAAAAATAAAAACCTGGTAGAAGGGCTTGAAGATTGTAACCTTGAGTTTGAATTTTGTGAACATTGCATATATGGAAAGCAACACCGTGTTTCATTTTATTCCAATCCTCACAAATCTTCTGGTTTGCTTGATTATATACATTTTGATGTGTTTGGTCCAGTGAATGTTCCTTCTCTATCTAAATCAAGATACTATGTGTCGTTTATTGATGATTTTCTAGAAGGATATTTGTATATTTTTTGAAAAGTAAGTCAAAAGTGTTCAGTTGGTTTAAGGAATTTAAATACCTTGTTGAAAATCAGATTGGTTAGAAAATAAAATGCTTAAGGATTGAAAATGGTGGTGAGTTTTGTTTAGATGAATTTGAAAGGTACTATACAGATCATGGGATCAAAAGGCATAAGACTACACCTTATACTCCACAGCAAAATGGAGTTGTTGAAAGGTTCGACAGGACAGTAATGGAAAGAGCACAAAGTATGCTGAGCAGTGCCAGCTTCAATGAGAATTTTTGGGCTAAAGCAGTCTCTATAGCATGTTACTTGGTAAATTGTTCTCCTAACTCTGCTCTAGTTGAGAAGACGCCTTTGGAAGCATGGTCTAGAAAGAAGCCCTCTCTGAGACATATTCGTGTCTTTGGCTGTGAGGCATATGCATATGTGCCATTTGAAAAAAGATCTAAGTTGGAAAACAAAATTGTGAAGTGTATCTTTATTGGCTATAGCACTGGAATAAAATGATACAAGCTTTGGAATCCTGAGACTAAGAAGGTTTTGTATAGTAGAAGCATTATCTTTCATGAGTTGAAACCTTATACTTTAGATCTACAGTTAGAGAAGAAATCAGAAAATGAAAAGAATGTAGCAGCAATTCCTCAGACACCAGATAAAGAGGAATTGAAAAATCAAAATGTACCTAATACTGAGGAGAGCTCAAGTAGTTCTGAAGACGATGAAGAACAACCTCAGCCTCAGCCTATGAGAAGGTCAACTCAAGAAAGAAAGCAACCTGATAGGTATGGGTTTTCTTTAATTGAGTCTACTTGTGCCTATGCTTTAATTTCTAGCACTGATGAACCTAGGACTATGAAAGAAGGATTTAAAATGTCTGATTCAAACTCTTGGTTGGAAGCCATGAATGAAGAAATGACATCATTAGAAACGAATGACACCTAGAGTTTGGTTCCCTTACCTAAAGGCAGAAAATCTGTAGGCTGAAAATGGATATTCAAGAAGAAAATAGGTCTAGATGGCAGTGTAGAAAAATATAAAGTGAGGCTGTTTGCAAAAGGTTATTCCTAGGTAGAGGGAATTGACTATGGAGAAATCCTTTCTCCTATAGCTAAGCTAACATCTATTAGATTTATTTTGTCACTTGCATCAACATATGATTTAGAGATTGAACAGATGGATGTGAAAACAAGTTTCTTCATGGTGATCTTGAAGAAGAAATTTATGTCCCAGCTAGAGCACTTTGTGGTAAAAGGTAAGGAAAGACCGGTTCACAAGTTGAAGAAATATCTGTATGGTTTAAAAAAATATCCTAGAATGTGGTACCAAAATTTTGACACTTTTGTTTTGTCATTGGGATTTGTAAGATCAAAATGTGATCACTGTGTGTATTACAAAGCTGAAAGTGATCAAATACTTATTATTGCTCTATATGTTGATGGCATGTTGTTTATAGGCAATAGTAAGCAAATGATTTTTGATCTTAAGTCTCAGCTATCTGCAAAGTTTGAGATGAAAGATCTTGGTGCAATAGGGTACATTCTAGGAATGGAAATAACTAGGGACAAAAAGAACATAAAGCTTTGGCTCAGTCAGAGTAAATATGTCATGACTATTTTAGAGAGATTTTGTATGACTGAATGCAAGCAGCTAATTGTTCCAGTTACACAGGGAATGAAGCTATCTATTGAGGATTTTCCAAAATCTTCTTCTAAGATGGAGGAAATGACCAGTGTGCCTTATGCAAGTGTAGTTGGTAGTCTCATTTATACTATGGTTTGTACAAGGCTAGAAATTACCCAAGTAGTGGTAGTCCTTAGTCATTTTATGGCTAATCCTGGAAGAACACATTGGGATGCTGTGAAGAGAGTGTTTAGATATCTGAAGGGTACTTTAGACTATGCTATGTGTTACCATGGTAACTTAGTTGAATCACAGAGAACTCTCAGTATTTGAGGCTATGTGGATTCTGATTGGGTAGGGGACATTGACAGTAGAAGATCCACTAGTGGATATATTTTCATAATGAATGGTGGTGCAGTGAGTTGGATTAGCAAGTGGTAGGCTGTAGTCACTTTGTCTACTATAGAGGCAGAATATATGGCAGCCACACATGCCTGTAAAGAAGCAATTTGGTTTAAAAAAAAATTGTTCTAACATTGGATTTGATGTAGAAAAGATTACTATCTACTATGACAGCCAGATTGTTATATTTTTAGCAAAGAATCCTACTTTCCATGCTAGGACAAAACATATAGATGTACAATATCTCTTTGTACGAGATATGGTGGAGGATGGGAAGGTCTCTTTGGAGAAAGTGGATACTCTGGAGAATGTTGCAGATGCATTGACAAAGCCTGTGAGCACAGAAAAGTTCAGGTGGTGTGCCTCTTAGCCCATGAATCTCAGTAGTTTGTTGATGCTCTGGAGGTGTCAGTAAGATCTTCGTGAAGTGGGAGCTTGATGGAATATGTGCCTCAATCCTTACTGACATGGAACCCCTGAAGGGAAAAGTCACTGTGACAGTGTTCATGTCTAGGCGACTAAAAGTTCTAAAGCTCTTGAAATGATCCTATCACTATGACATAGTTGATGTCTTTCCGAATGAAGTCTATAGCTATGACTCTTTGAGTTCAGCATGACCTTTTGGCAATCAAAAGAACTCTGGGTGATAGTTAATCCTATCGGGCTTTCTCATGGGTGTCAGAGAGAGGTCCCAGTGAATGGTGAGTGTCTCACCGATAGCAGATTGTTATTGGGCTAACACAAGGATCTCGGGGAGATCTCTCAGCAAGAAGGTAAGTCTCGCTAACGAGTGTTTTCTCTTGGTTCGCTCGCAGTGACTTAAAGAATTCAGCATGAAGTCTTCGCGACTGATGTATGTCTCACTGACAAGAGGATTCTCAGAGGTCTTCGCAATGACAAAATATTTTGCTAAGAAGTCCTAGTGAAAGTTATAAGTCACATTGATAGAATGTCTTCGGGTTATCTTTGGGTGCTCGGAGAAACGTCTTGGCGAAGGGCTTGAGTCTTGCCGACTCGGTAAGACACGATGGAGCTCGATGAAATATCATGATGAAAGTCTTGAGTCTTGCCGATAGTAAGTCTTCAGTAAGACCTAGGGAGCTCAAAGAAAGGTCACGGTGATAGACATGAGTCTTGGCGATAGGGTGACTTTCAGTGGAAGTTCTGCTTCGATATGAGTCTCACCGAAGAGCGATAGTCATGCCAACATGACTTGAAGATTTTGACATAAGGTCTTGGTGACATCAGTATGTCTTGCCGATGGTTTCTCTAAATTTGATATGACTTGTTCCATTCGATATGAGTCTCGCCGATAAGGGAAACCTTTGCCAATAGAATTGAATTGGACATCAATGGTTTTGTTATGACATGTAACAGTTATTATAGCATCTTTTTGACTAGTGGAAGCTATAGCGATACCGATAGAGAAAATTTGTGGCATTGGGGAGACACTATGAGTGTCTCACCGATATGCCAACAAAGTTGAACACTCTTGAGCAACCTAACCATTCTATGTGGAGCTTCGTGCACCAATCACATGAAGTAGTTTTCAAGCAAGATGATAGTTGATTTTATGCATCAGTTGCAACGTTGGAAAAATAGCATGCAGGGAAAAATCAAGGCATGAAAGGAAACTGTCTATGATTGGAATCGGCGGATAAGGATGCACAAAAGACAAAATTTGAAGTGAATAAGATTTAAAGCAGATCGATTCTATTTTAAAAAATGCGTTGAGTTTATCAAATAGGTGGAGAGCTTTTCTGAGACAGTTTGAACAGTGAATGTTACAGCTACTGTGAAACATCAGAGAGTTGTATTTCTGATTGTATGTAATTGTTGTTACTGTAATACAAATAGATTTAGTTTGGTGTGGTGGGTTTTTTCCAGTAAGGGTTTCCCACGTAAATCTATTGTTCACTATCTTTGTGTATTTTCTCTGTTTTTGTATATCTTTCATGTGTGTCTTAATTAGATTGTAATTTAAAAAAAAATAAAAGCCTTGCATTGCATTCTTCCTTGTGGATTTGACATTAGGAAAGTGTTTCTGCACCTCTGCTTTCCTTACAAAACCCTCTACCCTCTACCCTTAACCCTGTCTCCCTCCTACCCCCTCTCCCTATCTTAGGTTTCTCTCTCACTCACTCACTCCCTCTATCTCTCTCCCCTTAACCCTAAACCCTTCACCCTTAAACCCTCTACCCTCTACCCTCCCTTCCTTTATCTCTCTCCCACTCCCTCCCTCTCTCTCTCTCTCAAGTCTTTCTCTCGTACCCCCTCATCCCTAAACCCTAAACCCTAAACCCTTAAACCCTCTACCCTTAAACCTCCCTTCCTTTATCATGATCCTGCACATACCCAGGTCTAAATCAGGTAGTTGTTATTGCTAAGGTGGATTACTCCTTTCTTTGAAGGCCATACACTTATGGTTGGTTCAAGTGTTCTTTTCTTTAGAAAATTCCTATTGCATTTTTGTTAGGTTAATTATGATTTTATTAGATGGGTTATGAAGCAATTATTTCAAAAAAATATCTTTATGAAAGAAGTATATTGGCATGAAATTAAATATGATTTGTAATCCAATGTAAAAACTACAAACAATGGAAATAATTTTTTCAACACATAAACTATTATGCAGTAGTCAATCAAAATGAAAAAGCTTACTCTATATTAGCTAGGATACACAACTAAAAAAATGATCTAAAGTTACTTATTTATCCTAGAGGAACTAAGTATATAGTATACAAAGAAAACCAACAAACCCACAACTACCCCTATTTTGAAGGAGTTTAGTTTTCTCCCCTTCCTGATCTCGCTAATATTGTCTAATTATTTTAAAGAGAAGAAGGGTCATAACACAACTTTATTCAACCCAGTAAATAGCTTGGTTAATGAAACTTGAAAAAAGCAACAAAACAATTGCTAGATTTGGCATTTCATGTTCAATGAAGAGTGGTGACAATAATCTACTTATAGTTTAATAAAACACTATTTTTATAAGAAGGATTGACATTAGAAAGATAATTGTTACTTATAGTTTAATAAAACACTATTATAGTTTTACCAACATATACTATTGTATGCTTGCATGGCTTCTTAGTTAATATATGGGGAGAGAAAGATATATATATATATATATATATATGGGAAGAGAAATAGAGATAGAGATATAGAGTAGGAGAGATGGAGGGAGAGATGGAGTGAATGAGAGAGAAAGGGGAGAGAGGGAGAGATAGCTCAATCGATAGAGGGGGGAAGAGGCGGGAGTGACATAGATAGTGGGAGATATAGAGATATAAAGAGCGATAGGGAGAGATATATCAATCACCCTCCCTATATCTCTATCTATTCATCCTTATCTCTTTATCTCTCTACCCCTCTCTATCTCTTTGTCTCCCTTTCAATTTGTATGTTTGTCATTATCTCCCTCTCTCTCTATATTTTCTTCCCTATATTTATCTTTGTCTCCTTAAGTGTGCAATGGGTACATTGAAGAGGTCTTAAAGGAGAATTATCATATCTTTAATCAAATGGCATGCTACCTTGAGCATAACTCCCCAAGGACACATGCCATCCTTGGATTGTTGACATGAAACAACCAATCAAAATTTAGTTTCTCTCTCTCATATTAATATATATTACTATTATATTAAATATATATTATATTAATTATATTTTGTATTCTATTAAAATATACTTATTATTAATTATTAATTATAATAATTTTATACGTATTTAATATTTTTTAAAGAATATAATATATAATTATAATAGGTTGAATAATTATATTATTTATTATGTAAAATATAGCTAATATATACTTAACTATATTGTAGAATATTAAAACCTAGCTAAATGGCGCCAAAATTTTGAACTTAATTAACATACTGTAAAAGCTAACGAAACCAAGTTGTAGCTCATCAAATTGGAGAAGTGAAAGGTTAATGCCAGCATCGAGGAAGAGTTTGGAGTAGTGAAAACAAGGTCAATGCCAGTGCTGAAGAAGAGTTTGGAGTTAAAAAAAGGTCAATACCAGCATCGATGAATAGTTTGGAGTGAAAACAAAGTCAATATCAGCACCGAGGAAGAGTTTGGAGGAGTGAAAACAAGGTCAATACCAGCACTGAGGAAGAGTTTGGAGTTAAAAAAAGGTGAATACTAGTTTCGACGAAGAGTTTGGAGGAGTGAAAACAAGGTCAATATCAACGTCGAGGAAGAGTTTGGAGGAGTGAAAACAAGGTCAATACCAATACCGAGGACGACGTTGAGGGCACTCAGGGAAAATCGACGACCAAGGGGCAATGAGTACTATAAGTTTGGTACCCCCACTCTCTTTAACCTTCAATTTTCATGCCTAGTTTCCAAACATCTTCTCGTACATTGGCATCCACATTCTCGCAAAATGGTATAAGATAAGACAAAAAAAAAAATAGCTTATACAGAACATATCCACCTATAATCCCATTCAAGAATTTTAATTAATTCCTTGAATTAAACCTAAAAAAAGAATCATACACACCACAATAGTAACTAGCCAATTGGAATACCTTGTGATATTCCAAAAATTTGTTACAATAGCAATCTCCCCAGAGAATCTTCTTGTTCATCATGCCTCTGAGAATGGTTGATCTAGCAACAAAAAACTTCAAGAATTCCACACCTAGACTGTCACCAAAAAAAAAACTGGAATCTATTGTAACTGCAATAGCTGATTTTTCAACCATTAGTAGCCTACTCCTTTTAAATCTTCCTAAGTTAAATATACATTTACCCAATTTTGGTACTCTTCATCAGTTGGCCAATCAAAATTGATCACCTCATTCACCTTGACACTATAAGGTTTGTACTTAACTGCCACCTCATTCGCTTCTCTTTCAAAAGACTCCAAGAATGAGCTAGTGCTAATGATTTTTTCCATACAGCTCACCAACAAATCATAATCTGAGTTACCCTATTTTTCAGGGTTTTGTAGTCCAAACATGATATAAAGTGGATTTTACACTTTTTTGATTACTGTAGCTTGTATAAGAGGCCTCATGGATACTGTTGTAATTGTAGGATGCATGAATAGGGCATAGGATGAGAAATAAAAATGGTATAGCTGCTGTCCTCAATAGTTTTGTGAAGAAAAGCATGTGAAATGAGAGGTTCAAGCCTAGGTTTCAACAAACCATGTATGAGAGATCTGATTTTATGAATTTTTATCCATGTGTAGACCGAATGGGTTGTTTTTGAACACTAAATATAAATGATATACATACACACACACACATGCACATATATATATGTATGTATGTATATCTATTTTTAAATGTAAATGTAAATGCAATTACTGGATGCTCTCCTAGAACAATAAATGCAACATATCATTAAAGAAATCTAAATCTATGTATATAAATGTGTATTTCTAAATGCAAGTGTAAATGCAAAGAGCATATGGTTTTTTAGTGTTATAGATACAACATATCCATAAATTAATGTAATTGAAATTCTAAAGTCTTCAACACATATAATATAAAATCGATCAAACTATTAAACTACATGAGAAATAAATGAAAACAGTAAATGCATATGTATGTTTATTTGTAAATGTAGGTGTAAAATAAATAAGAATAATGAAAATTATAAAAGAATACAAGAAAAGGTCTCCTCCCTTCTTGGTAGTGATAACCTCCTCCACACAGAACCCTTAAAAATTATGAATAGAGGAATATAATCTTTGAAAAACTCAAAGTTGATTCTCTCCTACCTGATGCAATTAGTCATTTTATCCTTACAAACATTTATAGTGATTACTAGAGGCACATTGACCAATTCTTCATAATAGAAGAATTTGATAATACTTTTCCAATGATGGCATTATGAGAAAACCTTAGGTTAAATGAATAATTCCTAGCTAAGTTCTTTAAATCATGTCCAACCATATAAGAGAAGACCACTGCTATGTCTACCTAGATACCATGGAGAAAGGATAGTCTTTGGGCTCTTTCATCAATCATCCTACCTTAAAACATACCAAAAATTTCCTAGCAATTAGACATAGGAAGATTTAATATGACTTAAAAAAATTTATTGCCAAAGCATAAACTTATGATGACTTAACCAAGCCTAGTACACACTCCCTCCCTGTTAACCACTTAGACATATGGAAATTAAATGTAAATTTGCTGCTATTTTTAGTCATGTAGGTATCCAATAAACCACTTGGTGGTGTTTCCCTTCAAGTTTATTTACTTGAATGAAAAGCAAAAGTCCTTTGATTACAATTAGAGAATACATTTGAGGCCTTGGTTGTGTAACTGGTGGACCATGGTCACATTTAACACTTGTTAGAAAGTTTAGGAATTAAAATGTTAAGTAGATTTGATTTGTGATGGACACATTTGGATGGTAGTAACAATAGCTTGCAATCTATCAAGACTTGATTACCTTATAACATGTGAAATTCTAGCGATAAAATAATAGATTAATCATAATGTCACCTTGGGATCACATCACCATGAAATAACTTCAACCAACATCTTTATGAGTGTAGGTACCACCAAATAGGTAATTTTCAGATCTGTCTTCTTCGAGCGAGGGAATTCAGGAAGAGAAGAGGAAAGCGAGACATGTAGTATGTCTAAAAGAGGGAGATCAACTAGAGGTCAAAAGATTAGAAGAAAATTTTGTAAACACATGGATTTTTTTCTTGCTAAAGGGGGGTCATGTTCTTATGATGATGAGAGCATAGGCAACTTCGAGGTTCCCTTGAGGTACAAACATCTATGAAAACAATGGGTACCCAAGGAACTTCCTCCAATAAACACTGATTTTTGTGTCAACGAAAGGATATATCGCATAACACCATCATCATTACATGGTTTGGGCCTATTTTACATGGATGGCATAAAGGTCTATTACAAAAAAGTTATTGAATTGATGGAGTATGTTGGACCTTATTACAGTTACAAATATTGGATGCAACTAGTTTGATATACATGAAGTATGCGTAGGTATGCACTACTAGCAAATTATATACAACTAAAAGATAAGGATCAAAATAAAAGAGTGGCTATGTACATTAACAGAAGGCCAAAAGCATCCAAGAATATTGCAGGGTTTATAAACATTACATGACCTGGGTCAACAAATAAGCAACCCAATTGCATATTCGAGGCATGCAAGGGAAACCGTGTATTTGTATGTGTGATAAAATCAATAACTGTAGGGGAAGAGTTGCTAATCAATTACAATTTGAATCGCTTAGTTACAAACATAGTTACTATGGGGGTGGTACGTACTATGTACCATTTTACTCAACCTCCAATTAATGACTCCAATATACCATTTTATTCTTATGTTTTTTTTCATAATTCTATTGGTTTCATTTCGGTAATATTTTTTTATATTTAATTTTTGTCACAAGGAGACATTGATCATACAAAGAAGGCTCTAGCCTAAAGCATAGATTGCGATGTATCTTCAGGCACTTCTACCCATCAGGTTTACCTCATTGTAATTGTACAAATTAGATATGAGCAAAATGTTTTATTATTATGTTTTTTTCATAGGTTTTTTGGGTTAATTTCAATAATGTTTTTAATATTCTTATTGTAGTCGACTGATCGGGGAAAGGCACCAGCAGTAGAGGAGAGCATCCATAGTGAGGTACAGTCAATATTTTTTGATGATGACATCACTTATTTAGCAAAACTTCTCGATATGATAAAGAAGCTCCAAAAAAAATGCAATGAAGAAATGACTAAGTTGATGTTCATAGTGCCTCAAACAAATGAGATAAGAGAGAGGGTTAAAGTATTGAATAAGAGATTACAAAACTTGCAAGTAAGTTTTCATGAGGTTTTTAATTATAACATAAGTTCATTCATGGTTTTATATTTTGTACTCTCTTATGTCATGAACTAAAATATGTGTTGTTTTTATAGGGTTATTTGCCTCCTCATGATGGTCCTGGCCATGATCAGGGTACTGCAAGTGCTGCCTGAGGAGTAAGGCTTGGTACAAGTGTCCATCCTGATCTTCCTACGCATACATCACATCATCTGACCCCATCATCTGTGCCTATATTGTCATCTAAAATGTCGGCAACACATACCATGCAGGCATCCGTTAATGCACCCTCTAGTAGTGAACACATACCAGAACATGTGTCTGGACATGTACTTGGGGATGCAGAGGCTACTAGTACTGGTGATGTTTTAGCAGCATTTCCTGGATCATCCTGTACTACTAGTATGGGAACATTGTTGGTAACACTTGTGTTGACTGAGGATTTCGTTCCCATAAAGATGGAGAAGGTCCCAGGTACTTTAAAAAAATTTAATTATTATTCAATATAATCCAATTGAAATTTACTTATTGATTGCTCTTTTTAGACTATTGATCTCATGATCATTTTGTAGGAAATAATGTTTTTTATAAACATCTAAGTGATATTACATTGGAGCTCTTCGGGCCCACCATATGTACATGGTGGAATGCCCAAAATCAAGATTTAAAAGATGAGCTCATTAACTATTTAGTTGTGCTGCTCAGTGATAAAACACTCAACTGAACCAAGGTCCATAAGAAAGCTAGTACCTATCTAAAGTATGTGAGGGACCAATATAGGTCACATTTAAAGAAGAACAAAAAGTACGAGCATCCCCCCATGATTCTAGAGAGGGACTGGAAGGACCTTGTGTCCGATGGAAAGGAGAAGGCTGAAAAGAAAAAAAGAAAGACACGACTAGGCCAAGGAAGGTATGTGATATAGAAGCATAAATCTGCAAAAAATCCTGAGTAATTGTGATTTTTAAAAACTCTGCAGGCTGGACTATTTTTTGAAAAAATTGTTGACTTTTTGGTCAATGACTTTTTTCCTTTTCAAACTGCAAAATTTCCAAAAAAACAAATATGCAAAAAAACGTGAATAAAATTGAGCTAATTTTTGGGCAAAATAAACCATGAGACCATGGCTTGTTGTTTACTATTATGCTTTGATAGATTTTTTCCAAGCATCCATAGCTTGTTTGAAAGCACCTATTTTAGCCTTCTAGCCATAGCAGCAAGGCAATGAACTGTTTGATAAAATGCTTTGGTAGACATGTATGAAAAATGCAGTAGCATAGACAAAGCAGTGAACTACTTGAAAAAAATGTCTCAAAGAAATGTAGTCTCATGGTTATGGAATGCCATGACAAGCAAATTGCTATGGATTGTCATGGCATTCCATCACTGTGAGACTGCATTTATTTTAGGCATTTTTTCAAACAATTCACTACCTTGTCTATGTTATTGTTTACTATTATGCTTTGGTAGTGTTTTTCCAAGCATCCATAGCATGTTTGAAAGCACCTGTTTTAGGTTTTTACTTTTTAGCCATAGCATGAAGGCGTTGAACTATTTGATAAAATGCTTTGGTAGACATGTATGAAAAATGTGGTAGCATAGAAAAGGTAGTGAACTATTTGAAAAAATGTTGTCTCATGGTAATGGAATGCCATAACAAATGCCATGACAAGAAAATTGCTATGGATTGTCATGGCATTCCATCACCATGAGACCACATTTCTTTGAGGCATTTTTTGAAATAGTTCACTACCTTGTCTATGCTATTGCTTACAATTATGCTTTGATAGATTTTTTCCAAGCATCCATAACTTGTTCAAAAGCACCTATTTCAGGCTTTTAACCATAGCAGCAAGGCAGTGAACTGTTTGATAAAATGCTTTGGTAGACATGTATGAAAAATGTGGTAGCATAGACAACTGTCACCATCTGATATTTATGCAGTTGTAGTGTGTTTTTTGCAATGTAATAAGTGATATGAATATAACCAACAAAAATCTATTTTCTATAATTCATGGATTGAAATCTGTATTTTATTTGCTCTCAATGTATGTATGCTATGGAAATGCCATTAAATTTTCTTTTAAAAGTAGTTTCTAACCGTTTTTCATTAAATTTTTGTGTTTCTTTATAAATCCAATTTTTTCCTGATCTTTTCCCGATTTTTTCAAAAAATCCTGAACTTATGGTTTGCTGATTTTTTCCCCAAATGATTAATGTTGTTATGTGTGATACTATCAAAAATGTAATTATACATTGATTACTCTTTCTTTTTACATAATCTAACGTATTTCAAACTTTTCATAGGCTACCCGACACATTGAAGGCAACAAAGGCAAGACTAGAAAAGCATGGGCAACACAAACTTGGCTCTAGTGGTTATATGAAATTAGCCGCACGAATTGTAAGTATCAATAAATGAAATATTGCATCCAAATTATAATAAATTGATTTTTTTTTTGGTTTTATCACACCATAGAAGCAAAATTCATGATCTTATGCAAAAATGTAGGGCTTTGAATTCAACAGAGTTCCCACATAAGAGGACCTAAAGATTGCCTTCCAGCAAGGCTATGGAGCCGTGGTTGAACGCCTAAGAGTCTTGATTGGGCAAACACAATCTTCCATTGCATCTGACATGCAGGTAAATAAACTCAATAAATTTTATTTAAAATTGAATACTTGTGCAATCTATTCAATATTAATTTCCACCATAAAGTAATTACATGCCTATTTGTTTTAAACATTCGAGCAATGATAATAATACATATGACATTGGAGTGCATCCTGGTGAGGGTGGAGCACAACGTGCAAATGAAGGTCATGGTGTGCATCCTAGTTATTTAGAGCATGTAGAGTGTGATCAACATGTTGAGTATGATCAAGCTAGAGAAGATCAGGAATATGATGTGGCCCCATCAGGTAAAGAGGACCATTCTAAAGTTCTTTTAAACATATTAATTGCAATTGGTGTATTAATTAATGTAAGCTTTCGTGTTTCAACTTTAGAGCATGTAGAGTGTGATTAATGTATTGAGCATGATCAAGCTAGAGAAGATCAGGAACATGATGTGGCCCCATTAGGTAAAGAGGACCACCCTCATGTTCTCTTATACATATTTAATTTTAATTGGTGTATTAATTAATGTAACATTTCATGTTTCAACTGCAAATCAGGATTTAGAGGGTGTTCAACATGTTGAGCATGAGTCTATAACAAAAGTTTAGGAACATGATGTGGACCCATGATCAGGTAAAGAGAACCACTCTAATTTTCTTTTAATTAATTAAATACTTGGAACAATAATAATAAAACATATCAGTTTAACATTTCTTTCTTATTTCCATAGACCCCCTGCAGCGACGTCCATGTCATGAGTAGACCACTAGGCGTACATTAAGATCACGAGCAGAGGGCATAACAACTACAGGGGGGACATATATTGATTTAGAAAATGATACTCCACTTCAGCTTTATGTAGCTTTAAAAAAAAAAAAAGTGATTGTAATCATATCATGACAACCATATTTTTGATAATATGTAAAAACTGAAAGAATGAATATACTATGTTAATGAATGAATGTGAATATGTTAATTAATGAATGCTATATGTTAATGAATGAATTTTATATGTTATTAATGGATGAAAGAATGTTATGTGTTATTAATGGATGAATGAATGAATGTTATATGTTATTAATGGATGAATAAATGATTAATGTTATATGATTGGGTATGGGGAATTGAGAGTGATGTGAGGGGGAGGAGGGGCCAAATGAGCTTCCATTGTCATGTGGTTGGCCCTGTTAAGTAGAGAATATTAAACTATTCTCAAAACAAAGAGAAGCTCAATAAGGTAATACACTTTTAAATATAAGAACTGCATCATTTGAAGCATCAAACCAATATGCAATCTATATGTATGATCAGTCGTCAGTCTCTACGATGGTACATTTCCATGAATATTTAAAAAAAAAAAATGCATTGCTTCATCGCAATTTCGACGAAACCCACCAAAAAATCACCAAAAAGGTTCAACGAAGTTGCTATAGCTGCGACGAAGGTTTTTCCGTAACTCCTTACCCATTTTGTCACACTTTTGATGAAGTTTTGGTGTTGTTTTGACGCTACTACTTGCCCATTTTGTCACAATTTCAACAAACTTTTGGTGTTGTTTCGAGACTACTACTTGCCCATTTTCTCGCACTTTCGATGAACTTTTGATGTTGTTTCAATGCTACTACTTGCCCATTTTTTTGCCCTTTTGAGAACTTTTGGTGTTTTTTCGACGCTACTACTTGCCCATTTCATTGCACTTTCGATGAATGTTTGGTGTTGTTTCGATGCTACTCCTTGCCACTTTCTTTGAAATGGCAATGAATGTCTGATGTTGTTTTGACGCTACTCCTTGCCCATTTCATCAAAATGGTGATGAGCTTCTGGTGTAATTCATCGATGGATACATGAAGTTTTCGTCGATATTCTGATGAAATCTTGAGTCATTTTATGATGCCGATGACTTATGAATCTGCACCGTTATTTTGACATTTAATTCGTTGTTGGATTTTCAATAAAAAATAGCAACAAAAATATTTTTGTCATTTTGTCGCTTGTTTGAAAAAAGATTTATCGAACGACCAATGAACATCCATTGGAAAATGGTGTCAAATTCAATAGTGATTAAGTTTCCTACACATCCACCACCTGAATGTGAAAGGAGACTTCAATTACTCTTAAAAAAAGTTCTTATACTTTTACCACCTATGAATAGGTTGGTTATTCATTCGAAAAACTCTATCATCCCATTTTGCAAATATCATCGTATTCTTGGACATTGAATAGAAGAATGTTGGACATTGAATGAAATACTAGGTAAGTATCACTTCATTGATATCAATTGCTTCCCCTTCAAACGTTAAAACCCCTTCATCATGCCATAGTTGTAGAATTCCCTATTTTCACTATTGCATGATTCTTTCACATCACCCATCTTGGCTCATTCTTTCCTTTACACTTTGTGGAAGGTAAGAAGTTGTTAGCCTTATCCTTGTAATGCATTTTTCTTTGTCTCTTAAGTATGTTATTCCTTTTTTTCTTAACAATTTAAGATTGAGAAACCAATAACTTAGATAATGGTTGACTTACATTTGCATTACTTGTCCCTTTGTCCTTTTTTCATTTTCATGTGTGTATTGTGTTCCCTCATATCATGCATTTGATGTTTTCCTCTCTTCGTACATTTCTATTCATATCTCTCTTCTTCTATATGTCATACATTGTATTTTTCTCTTTTTGTTTTATGTCCTCCTTTTGGGGATGACGCAAAGCATAAAGACACCCTATGTCTCCTCCATGTTGACCAAAAAGGTCTTTGTATTTTTTTCCTTTCTTTTGGGTTTTCCTTTTGGGGATGACGCAAAGTGTAGAGACGCCCTATGTGTCTTCCTTGTTGACCCACAAGGTCTTTGTATTTTTCTCTTTTTGTTTTGTTTCCTCCTTTTGGGGATGATGCAAAGCATGGAGACACCCTATGTCTCTTCCATGTTGACCCACAAGGTCTTTCACTTTTTCTCTTTTTGTTTTTTGTTCTCCTTTTGGGGATGATGAAAGGCATTGAGAAGTAAATGTCTCCATGTTGACTCAAAAGATTTTTCATTTTCTTTCACATTTTCATTTTTGTTTTGCTTGTTTTTTCCTTTTGGGGATGATGTAAGGCATCAAGACCACAATGTCTCTTCCATGTTGACCCAAAATGGACTTTATTTTTCCTTTTTTTTTGTTCTCTTTGTGTTATTCTTCCTATTCTCTATGCTTTGGGGAATGACGACAATTCTGAGCTCTTTCATAAAAACATTGCAGCAACAAACATACTAACCCCAAATCCATAGATCCCTTATGTGTTTGGTGTTCTTTCTTTTATGGGGGGAAACTCCCTTTTTCTTTCTTTTTCCTTTTTCCTTGACATGACATAGTCTCACTTTGAAACATATGACTTGGCATAGGGCTTACCAAGTTGGATCTCATGTCTTGTTTTCTTTTCTTCTCTACTTTAAAGTAATTTATCATAGTACGATGTGTAGAAATTCCTTTAAAGTGGGTGGCATACATTACCATAATTCATGTGCATTCTTGGTTCCTAGTGTAGCCTTGTCATTTATATGATGTTTTCATCACCTTATGGATGACATTGGGTGTGATTTCCTTCATAAGTGTGATCTATCTCAGCATATTACATTCCTCTTGGTGGCCTAATGTGATGCACTACATCCTATAAGTTGTGAATATATTATTATTTTCTTGGTGCTCTCTTGGAGACATTAGATACAATGTTCCCTAAGTGACTGACCTTGCATGAATTGAAAAAACTCCTTTCAACATCTTTCACATTTTACACTTTACATTTTACATTTTTACTTTTTTACATTTTGCATTTTTGCCACCTTTCGTAACTCTAATATATCAAGTATAACTCTAATATGGTTGAGTAGGAAGCCCACCTAGAGGCATGACTTTTCTCCATAGCCACTTTTTTGTTTGTGAGTGCATACCAACTAGTGTATGTATCTTACCTTTTGGGCTTTCTCACCCCACAGATAACTAGTTTTATGGCCCCAGAGTGAGTACATTTGGGCCTTCTCACCAAAAAACCATCATGTGTTCTGTCAACCTAGAGTGACTACCCTTTCTCTTTTTCAAACAATCAACCTAGATGTAATCCAAAACTAGTTGAATTTATGATTAAAGCTTCATCCAATTCTTCTCAACACTTGTGTTCTCCTTCATTCTTATACTTAGTTTCCATGGGATTGTCATCTTGGGGGCTTTATCATCCCTCTTGATTGTTGTATTCCATCTTGCTAAGGTAAATTCATTTGAACCCTCCCCTCAATGTCCAGGGCTACTTTAGTGTGAGTTTGAAGCAGGTTCATCCACTCAGTAAAGTGGGGGCTAAATGTACCACAAAAAAATGGCCCCTTGTCATTTTCATGGCCTTTTAGGTCTTGTTTCATGGTGTTGGAACTATGTTGCTTTGATTTTATGTTGTGACATGGCTTGAACATGCTTATTTAGGTACTAAAACTCAAATAACGACATCTTGTGAAGGTGTTGTGTAGAGTTGTAAGACATTTCTACACTCTTCTAGACTCTATTAATTACAATTCACTTAAAAAACACCTTTTTATTTATCAACAATTCCTATTTTGAAGTCTTGTAAAGTCTTGTAACAAGCTTTCACACTTTTCTAGGCACATCTTCACTATTTATCCTTTTCTTATGCTTTATTTGTCCCCTTTATCCTCTCATATGCTTAATTAAGTGTATTTTTGAGTATTATCTCGACAAACAACATTATATACAACATATTTCCTAACACACATTTTTAGGTCCTAAGTGGGACCCATTCCCCATGGGTGGAGAATGAGTCCTCCTTGGCCCCAAATTCAAAATATTTTAAATTTCCTTTTGGGATTTTATTCAAAACCACTTGATGTCGGCCTGTGATGAGTTATGAATGGTTAACTAAGGCAAAATTGTGTATAAATAAGTGATTTTCACCTCATTTCAACCCCTATTCATCAAGTTAACTTATCCACCTATTCACTCAAGCATTTAAGCATTTTACAACATGTTTTCAAGCACTTTGAAGTAGCCATTGAAATTACTTTAGACTTGCATCATCAAGGGTTTGGTAAGTTGATAGCAATTTCATGTTGGTATTTTATCATTCCTTTGCATTTCATTATTTTATTAAAGGTTTGATTACCAAAAGCGATGTTTGACCAAGAAAAACCCATATTGACTAACCTTAAACCATTTTCCCCCTTTTGCATGTTTGTTTGCAGACCTAGGTATGTAGATTTGACAATATTTTTGGTGTTGAAGATTGGTTTATAGGTCAACTAGGTTCTTCAAGTCAACTTAAGTCTATTTTAAGCTTGGAGAAGGTTTTCTATTCGTTTCCCGCATAATTGACATCGGCAACCCGAAAAGTAGTGATTTCCAGATCTAGTGTTGTAGAGTTGTCTCCTGATTTTTTAGAAATTTGGGAGAGGAATCATTCACCACCTGTGGTTAATGAGTCCCACCTTAGGACTAAAAATCTAAATTTTGTCAGATTTTGAATCCCGACAGGCAGAAACTTGCTTTCGACAGTTTTCACTAGGATGACTAATTCGCCACCCTGGGTGAATGAGTCCTATTGTGAAAAATCAATGATTTCAAAAAAAACCCACAACATTCTAGATTCATCACACTTCACCCAATTGCACTCAGATTCATTGTTTTCTTTCGATTTTGCATTTTTTTTATCTAGTTCCTTATTTCATTACATAATGTGTTTTCAAACATAGCTAAATCTTACTTTTGCATTCATTTTCATTCATGTTTAGATTAGTTAATTGCATTTAGTTGCTTCATTTAGGTTATAAAACATCCCACATAACATTATTTGAATGAACCATTAGCATTTTTGCTCCTATCTCTCTCCTTTTAGGTGAAAAACCCTAGAAGAGTAAGAGTTGTCCATAGGAGCCAAAAAATCAACAATTCATTTTTGTGAACCCGTCCTTTTAAGCACTTTGCATTTATGACTTCATTAAATACATATTGCATCCTAGTTTACATTTGCATTAACATTCAATTAGTACATTGTTTTATTTTTGCATTATAGGACATTTTATCTTGTAAGATTCATTTAGATTTCATTTTTGCATTGCATCTCATTGAAAAAAGTAAAATCTGCATTTCACATCCTTATTTTTATTTTTTAGAATATTAAAATCACATTAAAAATTCTAGAAAACAAATAAAAACATCATACTAGGACTTATTCACCACCTAGGGTGAATTAGTCCCTCTGCACTTTTTAAACAACATTTTTGCAATCTTTTTGGCATTCTTTTTCATTACAATTTCTTGTTCTTGTATTTTGTTTTTATTTACAATTTCTCTATTTTTCATCATTTATTGAATCTTATTTTATTTTCATCTTGGAATTCATTAAAGTCATTGGTAGACATGTCTAATTGTGCCTTTGGATGTGACCCTAATGACCTTGAACAACCTCATGCTCCTTTAACTCCTCGTGATTGTTCCCCAGGTGAAGTAGACATCATTGGAGAAGATTATGCTAGCATGAATAAGTTCTACACTAATTTCCTTGATAATCTAGAAGAAAAATGCAGCATTTTATCCCTCCATGAGGTCACAATACCTTCCCACTATTGCACCTCTTGATCACTTTGCATACTTATAACCTGAAGTCACTATAGAATTTAAGGTTCCTTCATGAATTAGACCTAGTCCTTCTCACCAATCACATTCACAACCCTTTTATGATCACAAAGTCACAAACAATCCTATCAACCTTAAAAAGATGTATGGTAAAGGATTCACTATCTTAAGTAAACAAGGTTGTGACACAAAAGATAAACATGACATCCATCAACTTCTTGAACAAAAATCAACCAAAGCACACACAGTAGGACTAAGATATCAAGATGCTTCTCATCCTGATAGACATCCTCTTCAACCTAGGAGACTTCAAGATGCTGGAATAGTGATCTTGAATGCTCCTCCTAACTTAAAAATTATTCTTCAACATCAACAACCATTATCTCCTTCTAATGACAAGGATTTTAGGATCCCTATGGGTCCTCTTCCTTTTTCTATTCATGAAGAAGGTGAATCTAGCAAGCAAAAATGACTTTACAAACTCAAAAAGATTGGTTGGTTATACTTAAACAGAGGTCTTATACTTTTACTACCTATGAATAGGTTGGTTATTCATCTGGAAGACTCTACCATCCCATTTTGCAAAATATCATCGTATTATTGGACATCGAACAGAATAATGTTAGACATTGATTGAAATACTGGGTAAGTATCACTTCACTGATACAAATTGCTTCCCTGTCATACCTTAAAAAAATATAAACCCATTTGTCATGCCATAGTTGTAGAATTACCTATTCTCACTATTGCATGATTCTTTCACATCACCCACCTCGACTCATTCTTGGCTTTACTCTTCGTGGAAGGTAAAAATTTGTTAGCCTTATCCTTGTAATGCATTTGTCTTTATCTCTTAACTACGTTATTCCCTTTTCACTTAACAATTTAAGATTGAGAAACCAATAACTTATCTAATGGTTGACTTACATTTGCATTATTTATCCCTTTGTCAGGTTTTTGCATTTTCATGTGCATATTGTGTTCCCCTGTATCATGTGTTTGATGTTTCCCTCTCTTCCTACACTTCTATTTTTATCTCTCTTCTTCTATATGTTGTACATTGTCTTTTCCTCTCTTTTTTTGTGTCCTCCTATTGGGGATAATGCAAAGCATAGAGACACCCTATGTCTCTTCCATGTTGACCTAAGAGGTCCTTGTCTTTCTCATTTTTGTTTTGTGTTTTCCTTTTGGGGATGATGCAAAGCATAGAGACACCCTATGATTTTCCATGTTTACCCACAAGGTCTTTGTCTTTTTCTCTTTTTTCTTTTGTGTCCTCCCTTAGGGGATGACACAAAGCATAGAGACACCCTATGTCTCTTCTGTGTTGACCCACAAGGTTTTTGTATTTTTCTCTTTTTGTTTTGTGTCCTCCTTTTTGGGATGATGTAAGGCATTGAGACCGAAATGTCTCCTTCATGTTGACCTAAAAGCTTTTTCATTTTCTTTCACCTTTTTGTTTTTGTTTTGCTTGTGTTTTCCTTTTGGGGATGATGCAAGGCATTGATACTGTTATGTCTCTTCCATGTTGACCCAAATCAGGCTTTATTTTTCCTTTGTTTTCACTCTCTTTGTTTCATTCTTCTAGTTCTATGTGCTTTAGGGAATGATGACTGTTTTGAGCTCTTTCACAAAAACATTACAGCAACAAACATACTGACCCCAAATCCATAGATCCCTTATGTGTTTGGTGTGCTTTCTTTTCTAGGGGGAAACTCCCTTTTCCTTTCTTTTTCATTTTTCCTTGACATGATGTAGCCTCACTTCAAAACATATGACTTGGCATAGGGCTTTCCAGATTGGCTCTCATGTCTTGTTTTCTTTTTTCTTTGTCTTTTCTTCTCTACTTTAAAGTAGTTGCTCACAACACAATGTGTAGCAATTCCTTTAAAGTGGGTGGCATACATTACCATAATTCATGTGCATTCTTGGTTCCTAGTGTAGCCTTGTCATTTATATGATGTGTTCATCACTTTTTGGATGACATTGGTTGTGATGTCCTTCATAAGTGTGATCTATCTCAACATATTTCATTCCTCTTGATGGCTTGATGTGATGCATTGCATCCCCTAAGTTGTGAATATACTATTCTTTGATTGGTCCTCTCTTGGAGACATTAGATACAATGTTCCCTAAGTGACTAACCTTGCATGAACTGAACAAGACTCCTTTGAATATCTTTCACATTTTACACTTTACATTTTACATTTTTACATTTTTACATTTTGCATTTTTGCCACCTTGCATAACACAACTTGCATGACTGTGGTACCCTTTTTTTCTTTTTTATCATGAAATTTTCTTTGTGGTGCCTTATTAAAGTTATCAACAAGTATAACTCTAATATGGTTGAGCAGGAAGCCCACCTAGCAACATGACTTTTCCCCACAAGAACTTTTTTGTTTGTGAGTGCATACCAACTAGCATATTTATCTTACCTTTTGGGCTTTCTCACCCCACAGACAACTAGTTTTGTGGCCCCAAAGTGAGTACATTTGGGCCTTCTCACCTGCTAGACCAACAATGTTATATCTCCCTAGAGTGAGTACACATTATCTTTTTCAAACAATCAACCTAGATCTAATCCACAATTAGTTGAATTGACGACCAAAGCTTCATCTGATTCTTCTCAACACTTGTGTGTTCCTTTGTCCTTATACTTAGTTTTCCATGGGATCTTCATCTTGCGGTCTTTATCATCCCTCTTGATTGTTGTATTCCATCTTGCTAACGTAAGTGCATTTGAACCCTCCCCTCAATGTTCATGGCTACTTTAGTGTGATTTTAAAGTAGGTTCATCCTCTCACTAAAGTGGGGGCTAAATTTGTCTTAGAAAAATGGCCCCTTGTCAATTTCATAGCTTTTTGGGTCTTGTTTAATAGTGTTGGAACTATGTTTCCTTGATTTTATGTTGTGATATGGCTTGAACATGCTTATTTAGGTACTAAAACTCAAGGAATGACGTCTTGTGAAGGTTTTGTGAAATGTTGTAAGAAATTTCTACACTCTTCTAGACTCTATTAATTACAATTCACTTAAAAATAACCTTTTTATTCATCAAGTCCTATTTTGAAGTGTTTTAAAGTCTTGTAACATAATTTCACACTTTTCTAGGAACATCTTCACTATTTATCCTTTTCTTATGCTTTATTTGACCCCTTTATGCTCTCATATGCTTAATTAAGTGTATTTTGAGTATTGTCTCAACAAACATCATTAAATACAAAATATTTCCTGACACACATTTTTTAGGTCCTAGGTGGGACCCATTCGCCATGAGTGGCGAATGAGTCCCCCTTGGCCCCAAATTCAAAATATTTTAAATTTCCTTTTAGGATTTTATTCAAAAACACTTGATGTCATCCTGTGATGACATATGAATGGGTAGCTAAGGCACAATTGTGTATAAATAATTGATTTTCACCTCATTTCAACCCCCATTCATTAAGTTAACTTATCCACCTATTCATTCAAGCATTCAAGCATTTTACAACATTTTTTCAAGCATTATTGAAGAACTTTGAAGCAACCATTGACATTACTTCAGACTTGCATCATCAAGGGTTTTGTAAGTTGATAGCGATTGCATGTTGTTGGTTTATCATTCCTTTTCATTTCATTATTTTATTAAAGATTTGATTACCAAAAGTGGGGTTTGACCAAGGAGAACCCCTGTTCACTATCCTTAAACCATTTTCCCCCTATTACATGTTTGTTTGTAGACCTAGCTATGCAGATTTGACAAGCTTTTTGATGTTGAAGATTGGTTTACAAGTCAACTAGGTGCTTCAAGTCAACTTAAGTCTATTTTAAGCTTGGAGAAGGTTTTCTATCCATTTCCCGCATAATTGACTTCGGCAACCTGACAAGTAGTGATTTCAAGATATGGTGTTGCAGATTTGTCTCTTGATTTTTTAGAAATTTTGGAGAGGACTGATTCACCACCTATGGAAAATGAGTCCCACCTTCAAACTAAAAATATGAATTTTGTGAGATTGTAGATCTCAACAGACAAAAACTTTCTTCCAACAATTTTCACTAGGAGGACTAATTCGCCAGCTTGGGCGAATGAGTCCCACTGTGAAAAATTATTGATTTCAACCAACACCCACAACTTTCCAGATTCATCATAATTCACCTAGGTACACTTAGATTCATCCCTTTTCTTTCTATTCTTCATATTTTATTCATTTAGTTTATTATTTCATTACACAATGTGTTTTCAAACATATCTTAAATCTCACTTTTGCATTTGTTTTCATTCATTTATATTATTTAATTGCATTTATTTAGCTTCATTTAGGTTAGAAAACATCACACAACATTATTTGAATGAACCATTAGCATTTTTCCTCCTATCTCTCTCCTTTTAAGTGAAAAACCCTAAAAGAGCAAGAGTTGTCCATAAGAGCCAAAAAATCAATAGTTCAAGGAGATATTGCATTTGAATGAAAAAATATAGAAGGATTCCCTATGGAAATACCTAAGGAAGTGCTCACATTTCTAGTAGGTTGGATTGTTCTAATAACTTGAGTACTAGTGTATGTAGGCATGGAAATGGGTATTATAGGAGGGATTGAAGTTCCACCTTGGATTCGAGTACACCCCAAAGCTTGAGTACAACTAGTGATGGTAGGGATAGTGTTGTTAACATTATGCACATTGGTTGTAGGTATGGAAGTCATGGAAAATGAACTATGCATGTTATGATCCATAGAGTGTTGATTATGAAAACAATTAGGAAGAGAGCTAGAAAACCGAAGATCAATAGTGAATGGTATATCTCAGGATGATATTAGTCTCAAACTACATCTCACAATAGTATTGCTAATTGGACACCAAGTTGTAAATCTCATACAAGTTTTACAAACCTAGTGTACAAACCCAAAATGCAAAGGGGCTTAAATTGCAATGCAATGACCTAGAATGAAATGTGTAAATGTAATTTTTAGATTCTAAACAAGGTAATTTTTTTATTACAATATGAAACAATATAAAAATTAAATATTTTAAATGTAATTTTGAAACCACACAATGCACTAAATAAACCAAATTAAGCTAGATCTAATGAAATGAATGAAACAAAAACTTAGCAAACTGAAACAAAAATATGATAATAGAAAAAAGAAGCATAGAAATGATGTCTTTCCAAAAATATAGATCAAGATATGATTAGGGATTCATTCACCCTAGGGTTAATGGGTCCTAGAAGAGGGTTTTGAAACTAATTTTTATAGATTTTTACGTTTTTTCTAGTGATTTTTAGATTCGAATTTGTTATAGTAAGTTTCTAGTTTAATTTTTTGTAAATGCAATTTAAAATGCAAGTTCAAAATGTGACAAAATGATGACCTAAAATACCTAGTTTGATATGCAATTTTTGTTTCAATTTTCAAATACAATTTTATATGATCTAAATGATATGCAAGATGACTATTTTTTCATATTTTTCAGATTCAAATAATGCAAACAATGCAATCCTAAAATCATAAAATCCTAGATGAAATGCAAATTTTAATGCGAACTAAACACCCTAAATTAGATCTAATTCAATGAAAATGAACAAAAGATATAATCTAAGATTAAAATAGAATCCAAAATTAGAAAACTATAATGCTAAAAAAGGTTGGGTTCACCAAAATGAAATAAAGAAAAATAAAGTTGTGTTGGCAACACAAGGGCAGACAACTGAGAGGGGCGATGAATCAGTTGTCTCATAAATTCAAAACTTATTAAACTTATTAAATTTATTCTCATATTTGATTAATAACAATGAAAGCATAAATCATCAACACATAAAACCAAGATTTTTTACATGGAAATCTTGTTATGGAAAAAACCATGGTGGAGGTCAGTCCACAAGATTATACCTTGTTAAAAGTATAAAGAATAAAATGGGGAATGCACATGCATTTAGGAACACTACCTAGCGCTCACTGCTCAAATACAACAAGACTTACTACCCAAAGGAAGGAACACTATCTTACAAAAACATTTAGATTACATCTGTAGGATTTTGAACTTAGCGAATAACATCTGCTAATGCTTGATTATAGTTGTAGTGCCCTCCATTTTGCGTTGGCTCTGTAATGCACTTCAACTCGTTGTGAGGTCAAGTATTGTTGGACTTTGAGTGCATTTGATTTATTCTGGTCAATAAATGTTTTTGATCAAATTATGACATTTAAATAGGATTATAAAATTAAAAGGTATAGTGGTTAATTAAAAGAAAATATTATAATTAAATAAATTAGTTTTATAAAATATTAATTAAAGAATTATTAATAAATAAATTAATTACTTGTTTTGCATTCTTTTAATAATATTCGTTGTTCAAAGGTAATTATCCCAAGTAAAGGTAAATTTTATTGGCAATAGATTTTATTTGATTGGCATGATTTGAAATAAAAGTTATAATACTTCTTGTTTCGGAAAATAAAATATTATGGTTAAAATGAATTAAATAAATAAATCTTGAATATTAAAATTAAATAAATAGATACATAAATTAATGATTAATTAAAGTGGTGAATAAAATTAGTTATTTTGAAAATAATATACGGAGGAGAAAGAGGAGTTAGGGCGGTTGAACGGAGAATTTGGTATTTTCTTTAAAAGAGGCAAGACAAATTTAGGGGGGGAAGGCGAAGAGATTGGTGGACGGGGGTGAAGAACAGAGAAAGTTTGGAGCAGAATTTTGATTGATCGAGGCGTAATCTGGCTGTGGCTTCTTTAGATCTCTTGTGTCGTACTTTGGCTACAAGGGCACTATGATGGATATTGTGAGTTACGCATCTTCCTTTTTACATTTCAAATATTTTAGATCTCTTTGTGTTCTATCCATCTCTATTTTATAAATTTGAAACTGGACTTAAATCGTATTATTTGAAAACGTCTAAAGCTATTATATCATTGGAATTTTAGGCTTGTCATGCAAATATCACCGACCATACCAAGACAGTTCTCATGACATTCCTTTAATCAATTTCGTTTGCTGTGCCCTATTTGCTCCATCTCAGCCATTTGACCTCTAGCGTATGGTTGAAAATTTAGAAGATCCTTTCAATGCATTCTTTTAATCTGAAATGATGGCATTTCATGATATCGCATTCTTGAAAATCCCCTTTTGGGATCAGTTCGCCTTCCTTGTCTTTGCATACACCTTTTCATGTAGCCATAACGTATGACAAAATATTAAATTGTTCCCCTTAGTTATTGCTGGTTGTTTGATCCAGAGCTCATAATTTTAGAACAATCCCAATTATTTTGACCTTAAATACTAGGCCATCTTCTCATTGTGTAAGCTATTGGACTTCACATCTCTGTTCCAAAATTTGAATCTCTTTCTTTTTCGCATATACAGACTAGATACATAAGGTCAGTTATGCCCACAACCATAATTTTTGGATGTTATTGCTTCTTTTGTTTGGCTGTTTCATTTCAAGGGTTTTACACTGTATATCTTGTTAAGGGCGGATTCCATGGCCCATCAGATCCATTGATGAATGCAATATATTTGTCACGTTTTGTCTTCTGTCCTAATTGAAAATGCCAAGGCACATGTTAGTTTTAAATTTCATCTCAAGTGGTGTTTCTGGTATTGTATCAATTTATGTGATGGTTCTTTTTTCGTTGAACTATATTTATACGAAATCTTTTACCATAATCAAATTCTTATGTACAGCGTTTATGATTCCTTCGAAATTAAGGTCTTATCTTAATCAAAAACCTTTCACAAAAACCCATTAGCAAATATGATTTGATGAAAATTGACTCATCATAAAATATGGGTGATTGGCTTGAAACTAAGGATTTGTCCAAAAATTTATCACATAAGGTTTAAATATGTTGTGCAGAATAATATAAATTCAGCTAAATGAGAAATAAGAGAGATATCCTCACAGTTTGTAAAGATAATTCAACCTCTCAAAAATACAGATTGTATGAGTTATATCAGCATCAATACCCAGTGTCGTTTTGGTAAATGGATTGTAGGTTGATCTCTTAACCATATTAGTGATCATTTAATATCTTGATTAAGATCAGTAAATTAGTATGTGGCGTTTTTGCAGACTCTTTCAAGATAACAGCTTTAATGAACATGAGATTTTCACAGTCCATGAGATAGGGCAAAATTTTTTTTGGAAAAAGTTGCACATTATTTCTCCTGCGCATAAGTCACATATTTGCACCTCACCTTTCTTCTTTTTTTTGGTTTTGTGGATAACATTCGGGATTTGATAATAATACAAGTAAATGGCGATATTCCCAAGTTCCAAAATTCACTGTCTTTATGGCGTCTCACATTTTTGCAACCGTAACCATCTCCATCTTGGAGGAAGCTTGGTTCGTGTGTCTTCTCTGTTGCCATCAATGAGCAGATTGTTTAAGTGAAGAAATTGAGGACCAATGAGCAGATTATTTAATTCTCTTGGTCTGCGCAATGTTCCTAGCCTTGCCAGTTACCTCCATTCAGTCGAAGCTGAGAGAAATTGATATTATTGGATATAGTGCATAGATGAGCTCCTTCACATAGTCTGGTAATCAAAATTTATAAAATTTCCTTGAAACCATAGGCAAAACCGTCACAGCTGCAATGTTAGACTTGCAAAAGTGTAGTAAATTAAATAGTTTCTCTGAAAACCTTGGTAACCTGTCACTGTTACAGCAATTAGAAGTTGAAACATTGTACAGAATTAAATAGCCTCTCTGATTTCTTTGTCAACCTGTATTGGCTGCGGTGCATGCACTCTGTTCTAGATCTGTGCTTGATAGGTTATTGATTCATTTTTTTTTTTTATTGTTAAAACTACCTCTGTGAATTGGCTCAATGCTGTTGGCTTTTATGCCTTAGTGGGAAATTTGATAAGTGTCTCAATCAACATCTTAATATACATTAAATATAGGGAAATAAAATAAAAGATTATCATTATTAACGTAAAAGGTAGTAGTTTGCATAACATTTAGTTCATTCAGATTTACTATTCTGAAAGGTGGAAATTTTAATATGGAACTCACCCGCCTGATACTGTTGAATACATGAAATCTCATCAACTATAAGATTAGGGTATAGTTAAGAGCAGTTGTAGAAAAGCTGTCATTTACTCATTTATATTTTGACATCTGTTTCTTCTCTTTTTCATGAGAAAGAGGGTAGCTCCAAATCTATAGTGAGAGTTTTGGGAAAATAAAAGAATCAGCTTTAGGAAGTAGAAAAGTTTAGGGTTATTAATGTGTATTGAGTCCACACCCTAGTTATATTGTTAAGAAATTCCTTAAGTTTGTTATTTTAGTAAGTGATAACAAGGTAAAAGATATCTATTGTCTTGGACTTAAATTGAGTAATTAGGGAAGGAGTAATGCTTGGCAAGGTCATAATTATTGTTAATTACCTAATCATAAGGTTTCGTTAAATGCTGGTATTTGATAATTTATTTAGGGGTGACTTTGTGGTATTCTCAATTTATGGAATTAGAAACATTAAATTTCTAGGGGATCACTCCAGTAGTAATGTAGATGGTTAGAGGTGCGTAAAAAGGTAATAGCTCTATTTATTTAATTGGAATATTTCTAAAGAAGTAAATTGATAAAATGTTAGAGAAATGTATTTCTTTAGTATTTCTTATATGTTTTATTTGCCATGTTTTAGCCTTCGTGGTAACATCTCGTCATATTTTAATATCTTGTAGACTTTTTATGTGGTTGGTTACTTAGAATAAAATATTGCTACGATTACTTGTGAATTATTGTGCCAGGGAATGAATTAGGTAAATAATTAAAGTGAAAATGGTTTCTTTTCTTTATTCTTTTGAGTGTCCTCTTTTAGGCTAGGAAATGTAAATTTAGATTTTTCCTATTTATATTTTATATATGAGATAAAACATGAAGTTTAATTTATGGTTCCCTTTTAGTGAATAAAAGAAACGAATAAATAGAAATTAGATTGTTTAACATATATTATTATTTTTAATTATAATAAATAATGTATTCTACAATTTTTACTTATTTATTTCTAAATAGTAAATTATTGTGGTGGAGAATAAAGACCCAATAAAAATATATATATATATATATAAATTTAAAATACCAAAACATTCATACTAATCCATTTTGTTATCCAACAGTAAATTATGTTATTGTTACTATTTGGGAGAGTATAATTATACAAGTATGTCAATCTTTTAATGTTTGTTGCAAACCCTATGGAAGTTTACCATTGTTCCTTTGATAATCCTATCTTCATGTCAAGTTGTTCATTTACTATGTAGGGGTTTTTCTTTTGTTTCTAAAGAATATAGAAGCCTAGAATGTATTTAAGTTGGGAAATGATTTTTTTGCATAATTGAAAGTTTGGTAAATATTCGATAGTTAGGTGGTGCGATACGATATAGTTTCCTAATTGGAATATATTTGTTTTAATTTGTGTTTGGAAGAGTAGAATTGTGATTAGTGTCTTATGGCTTAAAAAAAAAGAGATTATATCTTCATTCGCAATATTGTGATATCTTTAAATGATGGAAATGTTTGATCATTAGAATAATGTTCTTATTTGATTGCTTTGAGTTAATTCTTATTGAATGAATGGTTATCTTGTATTTGAATGTGTGGTTTATGGATTGTTTTGATAGACCCTTTCAATGTGACTTTTCCTGAGTTGATTTTTGAGTTGGAGTTTTTTCTCTCGTTTTTATGTTGCTATTCGTTGGGAACTAGTATGTGTTCTTTTGTTCTTTACCTAAGTGGCAAATTGGTTAATGTTAACTTTGTCATGATTGATGGTTCTACTCGATGAGTCAAATTGAAAAGTTCTTTGAATTGTGGGTATTCCGAGAGGAGAAAATAGAGGTTTCCCTTGGATTCTCGATTTAGTTCGTATCGAAGTTGTTGGTTTTGTTGAGTGGAATTGTTGATCTTATTTTGATGTATTCTCTCATCATATTGAATTGAAAATAGTTCTTCAAGGTTTTGCTTTTATTGTTGTCAGATTTTCATGGGGAAACCCTAGTGTAACTTTATGGGAATCTTCTAGAGGTTTATTTTACTATTGGTTAGTGTTCCTCCTTTTATGTGCCCTTGTTGTGGCAAGTGTTTTGGTTTCATGTTTTTGAAAAGGGTTGTACATGAATCGTTGAGATTTTGATTATGTATTTATGGCAAGATGGGTGATGCCTTGCATGCTTCTCTATTGTGATCTACTGTACTTATTATGTTGTACAACCCTTGGATTTGTTTTTTTATGTTTTGAGTGTCTAGAGTGGGAGTGGCTCTAAGTGGGTGGTCGGCGCACAAAGGGGCGCCAGGATAGCCCTCGTTAGAGTGAAATTAATAAGTGATAATTTAAATAATTAACTAGGGGGTGGGTAGAATCACACTAAAAAGATAATTGATGCCTCTTCCGCCTTTGAGTGCTACCACAGACTAAAGGGGATTGAGAAGGCCGTGGTTGGCATGTTCGTTGCCTTGTCTTCGTGAAGGGTAACGGATCCGCATGAGCAACCCTATGGGGCGGCGCCTTGAAATAGGTAGTCTGGATAACCATAGATGGAGGCGGCTCCTAGCGCTCGGTTTTAGTCTGGATAATTCGTCAGTAGACGGAGGTGGCGCCTTGCGTTAGTAGTAGTCTGGATAATCCATGTAAGCCATGCGATGACACTCTCCTCTAACACTCCTTATTATGTTGCTTCCTTGGAAATCCTCTGGAAGTGGTTCTTTGTCTTGAATTGATGAAACATAGTTGTTTTGAATTGATTTATGGTTTTACCCTAATTGATCTTTGGTGTATTTTGTGGTATTGTATTTAATCTTGTTGATGTTTGGGTTTTAACCTTGTACTCTTATGGTACTGTGATATGATGTTATCGTGTTGATTAATGATCATCCTTTGGTTATTTGTTTGCTGGTTATTGCTTTGATTTATGTGGTGAGATTTATGACTCTTGGATGTGGTTGATTATGTCATTTTAATTCCTGAGTGTTGTGATACCTTGGTATGACGCTGAGTCTTGTGGTTCTCTGTTGGATGTTCTTGGTTGAGGTCTCTTTCTTGTTAGCTCCTAGCACGGGGGGGTGGGTCTTCGGACTCACATGGTCGGGTGGAACGTGCCAAGCACCCCATTGGGTCCCCAGCTGAGGATTGAGAGGTGTGGATTGGTGCTGTTGCAGCGACTCCAGAGTTGTATTTGTCTTGGAGCCAGTTATGATACTTTGTATTCATCTATTCATTTGTATCATGCTATCTGGTGATGGCTTCACTCATATTTGGAACACTTTTGTATCATTGTACTTCTTAAACATTGTACTGTAATGAAATGTTAAACTTGGTGTGGATATTGGCTATGGTAGTTGTTATTCAATGTGTTATGTAATCATGCATATGTTGTATTTATGTGCAGATGGCTTCTTATCAATGAATTTTTCATGTATGTGTTATATTTATTGTTAATGATTATATCTTTGGATTTTATTCTTTATTGATGTTGTATGGATCTAAGTCGCGTAATGACTCCTCGTGTACCCCAAGGGATGTATGTGTTAATGAATCTATTTAAATGAAATTCATGTTATGGCTTGATGTGTATTACATGTATGTTTTGTGCATTTAAAAAAAAAAAATTGTGCGGTAATTATTGTGTTAATGTCCTTTGGGGTTCGCACGGCGGGGCGTTACAATAGTTCTGTTAAGCACATGAACACTTATTCAAAATTTTCTCACTATTTTTGACACTCTACTTCTACCTTTGAATGATCAGGACATTATTCACACCACTCACACACATCATGCCATCAAATGGAATAAAAAATTACTTATATATATATCCACAAAAATAAATTACATTGCTACATGTCGGCTTCAACAAAATAATAAAATGAATTTAAACTGTCAGCCCAAATCAATAACAATTGTCAATGTGAATCAACCAAGGTTAGCCACATCATAGTGAAGACCCAAAATAACATCTCAAACATGAAAACACTTCAAAAAAAATTGGTTTGAGGATCCACAACACACTACCATCACCCTATTGGCCATGAACATGAAAAACATGAACACACAAAAGAAAATCACCAATCATGAGCACAACGATCAATGCAGATGTGCAACATAGACAAAGAAAAATCTAGAAACATGCACAAACATCAAGAATCACCATAGAAGCATCTACAACAATTGAACTTACTAGAATCACATCATCTTCATTCAGGAACACCAACTAAAGCAACAAAAAAATGGTTAGAACACAACTTCTCATAACTTGATCAAATCTTCATGTGGATCTCTGAAACTTAACATGGATAAACTAGATATACATGAAAACAAACCCTTTAATCCACAACCTCTGATCATCAATGTACTAAGCTAACCAATAGACTAAACTTCACTTCACCATTGACAACCTGCAACTTATTTATTATAATTTTCTCAATATCCTTGATGTATATATCCTTAAGTACATTAATTCCAATAGTGTTGACATCAATGAAAACCACATATAAGAAACACAACCAAAACATCTAAAAATCTCCCCCTTTGGCATTGATGGCAACACATGGTGTGAAAAACACCATCAATGCAACTCTCTTAACACTTTCTCCCCCTTAGGTTCTGACTCTTTTCTCCTCAAATCTTTCACATGAATCTTCTCCCCACATGAATCTTCTCCTTAGATACTTCACATTTTTTCACATGACTCTTCTCCCCCTTTAACATCAATGACAAAGATTTCTTTTCTTCACACAAACTCTGGACCACATATTTGAACATCTAACTACTCCCCCTGAGTAGCAACCACCACAACATGAATCCAAATCAAGATATGACTGTGAAATGCACAGAACAATGCAAAGCAATGCATCTTATTTCTAATTAGGAGGGATAATCACCCCTAACTTCCCTCTGAGATACTCAAAAGTATCCTTAGGAAATGACTTGGTAAATATATCTGCAATCCACTCCTTAGTAGGAACAAATTCCAATCTAACTTCCTTTTCACTCACCTTGTCTCTCAAAAAGTGAAACTTGATAGATATATGCTTGGTCTTTGAATACAACACCAAATTCTTAGAAATGTTAATTGCACTTGAATTATCACAGAATATGGCAATAGGTTCATCATACAAAAATTTGATATCTTTCAACATCTGCTTCATCCACAATACTTGAGTATAATTTTTAGCAACAACAATGTATTATGCCTCTATAGTAGATAAAGAAATGGCATTCTTCTTCTTACTTAACCATGAAATCAACTTCTTTCCCAAGAAAAATGCACCACCATGAGTAATATTTTTGTCATTCACATCTCCTACCCAATCAACATCAGTAAAGGAACTCAAAGTAAAATCAACTATTCCCTTCAAGTATCTAAAAATCCTCTTCATAGCTATCACATGAGATTCCTTATGATTAGCTTGAAATCTTGCAACAATGCATACAAAATTCATGAGATCAGGTCTAGTTTGAGTTAAATAAAGCAATCCACCAATGATCAATCTATATCTAGTTGGATTTTCCTTTGAAGAATCATCATCTTGTGTCAACTTACATCTGGTCACCATAGGTGTACCGACTGGCTATGAATCTTCCATACTAAACTTTTTTAGCAATTCTTTCACATACTTGGACTGAGATATAAAGATCCCTTTATCTAATTGAGTAATTTGAAATCCAAAAAAAGAATTTCATCTCTCCAATTATAGACATCTCAAATTCACTTTGCATCTCATAAACAAACTTCATGCACAAACTATCATCTCCTCCAAAAATGATTTTATCAACAAAGACTTCAACAATCAAATCTTTATCATGATCAATCTTGAAATGCATATTACTATCAGTAGTACCTTTATTAAATCCAAACTTCAACAAATACTTGTCCAATCTAGCATACCATGCTCTAGGGGCTTGCTTAAGTCCATACAAAGATTTCTTCAATTGATAAACCATATCTCCCTAATCAGTCAATTTTCCTTTTAGAAATGTCGACTTGACAGCCATCTGATAAACCTTGTAGTTTTTGTAAGTAGCATAAGCAAGAAACAGTCTCACAAGTTCAATCCTAGTAATAGGAGAAAATTTTTCTTCAAAGTCAATTCCTTCCATCTGAGAATATATTTTACACACCAGTCTTGCTTTTTTTCTAACAACTTCACCTTGCTCATTTAGTTTGTTTCTAAAGACCCATTTAGTTCCAATTACATTTTTATCCTTAGGTCTAGGAACAAGAATCCATGTATCATTTTTCTCAATCTATTGTAGTTCTTTCATTGCTTCCACCCAATATTCATCTTTGCATGCTTCATTCACACTATTAGGCTCAGTTTTTGAAATCAAACAATATTCTTCTACAATTTTTCTCCTAGTCTAAACACCTTTGTTCTTATCACCTATGATCTAATCTTCTAAATGATTTAATCTTACATACCTTGGAGTCTTAGGATGTCCTTCAACTTCAGGATCTTGTAATCTTTCTTCTACACTTTCACTAGTTTCTCCTTCCTCTTTATTTTCATGATTCACTAGAATGATTTGAACTTGATTTAAAGTTTGAACTCTCTTTCCTTTATTTGTATTGTCATTCTAATCATCTAAATCATATCCACAGGTTCTAGATGGTCTAGCTATGTCTTCATCAACCTTGAGATTTGAACTCTCAACCATTTTCCTCAATCTCTTATTGTAGCACCGGTAGGCCTTACCTTTAGTAGAATAACCAAGAAATATTCCTTCATCACTCCTAGCATCAAACTTTCCTATATCTTCATCTCTTTTGATATAGCATTTACTTTCAAAGATTTTGAAATATCTAACAGTAGGCTTATGACCATACCATTGCTCATAAGGGGTCTTACCAGTATCACCATTTGTTTGTACATGGTTGAGTGTGTAAACAATAGTACTCACAAATTCTCTCTAGTAGATATGAGGGACATTTCCTTCAAGCATCATAGTTCTAGTAGCTTCTAGAATTTTCATGTTCTTCCTTTTCACAACTCCATTTTGCTGAGTGGTTCATGTGGTAGATAATTGTCTCTTTATCCCATGTTCTTCATAAAAAGAATTAGACTCATCAGAAGTGAATTCATCACCTCTATCTAATCTCAAACATTTAATCTTCAAACCTATCTTTGTCTCAACCATAGCCTTAAAGATCTCAAACTTCTCTAGAGCTTCATATTTTTCCCTTAAAAAAGTAACCCACATCATTCTAGAATAATAATCAATAAGTAACATGAAATACTTGTATCCTTGTAAACTTTTGACTCTAGAAGGACCACACAAGTCAGTATGCACAAGATCCAACAATTCATTTGAACAATGTTGTTTTCTCTGAAATGAAATTCTAGTTTGCTTCCCTAACTAACATTCCTTGCATATAGCATTAGTAGGTTTCATCAACTTATGAAGATCCCTCACAGCCTGAGTAGAACTTATCTTGATAATATTGTCAAAGTTAACATGACACATTCTTCTATGTCACAAACAACTTTCATCAACTTGAGCAATCAAACAACTTTAACTAGCATCATTTAGGTGAAATATATTACCTTTTGTTTTTGTACCTGATGCAACCACATTTCTGGAACTCCCCAATATTCTATAATTTCCATCCTTGAATTGAAGATTGTATCCCTTATCAACCACCTATCCAACACTTAAAAGATTATGCTTCAGACATTCCACATATAGGACATCATCAGTATTATGCTTACCATCAAGAGAAATGCATCATCTACCACATATCACACCAAATTTATCATCACCAAATCTTACAACACCACCATCATACTTTTCCAAGCTCACAAATTTACTTTTATCACCTGTCATGTGACGAGAGCATCCACTGTCAATCACCCATTCATCTTTCTCTTCAACTCAAGTAACTAGGGCTTTCTCCACATTTGTACAACTAGTAGATTCAGTAGACATAGGATTATTTTCCTTTATAGCAATAAATACCCATTTGTCCTCACTTATATTCCCTTTGTTAGATTCATCATCTATCACACCTTCATCAGCATCATAATAACACTTTCTTTGAAATCTAGGCTTGTTAGGTCTTGGCTTAGGAACTCTTTCCAGACACCTTGATGGAAAATGACCTATCTTATTACAAGAAAAACATTTAATAGGAAACTTTCCTTTATACTTACCTTCTCCCTTGGCTTCCCTTTTGACAATAAGAGCTTCAAGCTTGTCTAGTTCTCTCTCTTCTTCTTCAATCTCTCTTATTTTCTCCTCATACTTGAAAATATTTCTAGAAGAAATTTCTCTTGGATCATATCTATGCTTATCTTTTATGGAGGAGGTAGCCTTGAATGCAGGTTTTGTCTTAGGAAGAGCATCACCAAATTCACTCAACTCAAAATTAGTAAGATTACCAATCAACATGTCTCTAGTTACATTTGTTACAGTTCGGAGCTCCTCAATAGCAGTAGCTTTGACTTTGTATGCAATAGGCAATGATCTAAGCATTTTAGCTACAATTTTTTATTCTTCCAACTATCCACCAACACATCTAATACTACACACAAGTTCATTCACTCTTTGCATGAAAGAAGTAATGTTCTCATCATCACCCATTCTCAGCATTTCATATTTCCCTTTCAGACTCTACAACTTAGCAATCTTCACATTTGCATCACCTTCATATAAAGTTTCCAACTTTTTCCAAATATCATAAGCAGTCTTTAGATCCATAACATTTGTCATCTCAGAATCAGTCAAAGCACTTAACAATGCTTCCTTAGCCCTGATATTGTACTCAACATCCTTAATCTCAATAGTAGTAGAAGGACCATTCTATGGGATAACATTCCTATTACTTGTGATGTTCCAGTAGGATTCACCAATGCATCTCATATGATTTCCATTTGAGTCTTCCACAGAGAATAATTTGTTCCATCAAATCTCAAACTATCCTTCTTATATGTCGCTATCCTGAATCACCTCAAGCTATTAAACTTCTTCCAAGGAACATGCTCTGATACAAATTGTTGGAAACACAAGGGAAAACAACTGAGACAGGGGGGGTAAATCAATTGTCTCAAAAATTCAAAACTTATTAAACTTATTAACCTTAATCTCATATTTGATTAATACCCATGAAAGCATAAATCATCAACACATCAGAAACACGCATAACACCAAGATTTTTTATGTGGAAACCATGTTAGGGGAAAAACCATGGTGGAGGTTAGTCCACAATATTATACCCTGTTAAAAGTAGAAAGAATAAAATGGGAAATGCACATGCATTCAGGCACACTGCCTAGAGCTCACTACTCAAATACAACAAAGCTTACTACCCAAAGGAAGACACACTATCTTACATAAACATTCGGATTACAACCACAAGATTTTTAGCTGAGAGAATAGCATCTGCTAATGCCTGATTATAGTTCTGATTAAGCACATGAACACTTCTTCACACTCTACTTCTGCCTTTGAATGATTAGGACATTATTTGCACATCTCACTCACATCATGCCATCAAATGGAATAAACAATTGCTTATATATATCTGCAACAAGAAATTACATCACTACATGTCAACTTCAACAAAATAATAAAATGAATATAAATTGTCGGCCCAAATCAATAACAATTATAAATGAGAATCAACCAAGGTCGGCCAAAACATAGAGAAGACCCAAAATAACATCTAAAACATGAAAGAAATTCAAACAATTTTGGTTTGAGGATCCACAACACACTACCATCACCCTGTTAGCCATGAACATGAAAAACATGAACACACAAAAGAAAATCACCAATCGCCAACACAAAAATCAATGCAAACATGTAACATAGATAGAGCATGATTTAGAAATATCCACAAACATCAAGAATCACCAGAGAAGCATCCACAACAACTAAACTTACTAGAATCACATCATCTTCATTTAGGAACACCAATTGAACCAACAAAAAAACTCTTAGAACACAACTGCTCATAACTCAATCAAATATTCATGCAGATCTCTGAAACTTAACATGGATAAACTAGATATACATGAAAACAAACACTTTAATCCACAACCTCTGATCATCAATGTAATGAGATAACCAATACACTAAACTTCACTTCACCACTATCAACCTACAACTTATTTATTACAATTTTCTAAATATCCTCGCCATATACAACCTTAAGTACATTAATGCCAATAGTGTTGACATGAATGACAACCACATATCAACAACACAAACACAACATCCAACAAGTTGTACCACAAATGGGATTATCAAATGGGTACACCTAATTTTGACTAGTTGTTTCACTCAATTATGAGGGCTATAATGCATAAATGAATATCAAAAAATAAACCTAACCAATATAGTAATCAAAAAATAGGTTTAAAGAGGGTAAATTGTTGTGTACCTATTGTAGAAAGTGATTGTTTAAACCTCACTAAGGATTCATTCGCCCAGTGGCCAATGGGTCCCTACTAGGGTTCTAGAAAATTAATTTCTAGGTTTTGTTCTTCAATTTCTGCACTCCTTGATCCTAGGTGTTTAGCTCCCAAAAGTCAAAAATGAAATCTAGTGAATAATTTCCATGATCTTGCAAGAAATATGGCAACTTTGATAGCTTTGCAACTTTTTCTCTCCACTCAATCTTCAACCTAAAACTTGCAATCACACATTAAAGGAGAATAAAAATGTTGTTTTGTTAGGGAATAGGGGTTTACCTTGGTTAAACCTCATTTTGGTAATTAAACCTTGAAATGAAATAGTGCATAAAAGTAAAGACGAATGAACAATATAATGCCACAAATAACCAATCCTCAATTAAACCTTGGAGTACAAATCAAAAATCTTACATGAAGTGGCCTCAATGTATGTAGATCTTGATCATAGAATTTGACATAAAACAATGTTTAAATAGGATCTCCAATGCTACATCAACACATTAGCTCAATAACATGCACGATGCACTATTCCATTGACATGATGAAATAGATCTTTGATTTCTACAATAAACTTTAATAATCTTCCCTTGAATGCCTTCTTGAATGCTCTTGAATGCTTTATATTTCTCTTGTGAAATCCTTAGCTTGGTTGAAATCTTCTAGGTGAAATTATGTGAAATAACCTTGTATTTATACTTATCTTACTCTTAATTCTGGAATTTCAACTAACACAAGCCGACATCAGATCTATGATTTTAAATCATTAAAATACTACCAAAAACACATCCCAAGGGGGGGTCCTATGGTTAAGTGAGGACACATTTTCCATAGGGTGAATGGGTCCTAGCATGCTTAACTAGGACACACTTCGAGAAATATGAAATGATGTATAAAAAAGGGGTTGTAAGACCTAGTGAGGACCAATTTTCTAGGTGGTAAAATTAACTGTTGTGTAATATTATTTAAGAGTGTTGGGTTTTATCCCTCAAAAAATGTAATTAATTAGGCTTGTATTTGAATTTAAGGGGCCAATTAACCTCAACTAACCTCAATTAATTAATAAAGCCCTATATTAGTGTGAAAGTGTAAAAAAACACTTTACAACACCCTAAATAAGGAATCATTAAGTCTATTTTATTATTAAGGGCCATAAACTTAATGTAAAGGTGGAAAAAACATTACAACACTAAATCAAGGCATAATTAAGCTCAATTTAATATTAATTATTCCAAATTAAGTGTGAAAAAGGGTTACTTTTTTCTACACTACAAGACCAAAGGAAACGAGGCCTAAGCTAGGGCTAGAGAACAATAGGGGAGATATTATTCCCTAGCCTGACTACACAATCCTCAATGTTTATGGAACTAATGTTACACCTCATATCTTCCCAAGGGATGTGCCACTAAGGATTGGTTTCCTTGAGTTCATATGGAAATTGGTAAATGTTGAGAATACCCACTTGGTTGGAATGAAGAAGGGAACTCTTTTCCCCACTTATGCTAATTTCTCTAATTTTTTTATGGTCAAAGAGGGATGGAAGAATATTATTCCAAATATAAAGACTCTTGGAATGAAGTGTTGCAGACATAGGAACCATGATCTAAAGGGATTTATGGTATTGTAAAAGGATAGGATTAGGAGAGGACAATTTTGGCACAATTTCTACTTCCTAGAGGATGTGATTAGAAATATTTTTGACCATAAACTACAAGATGAAATAAAGATGAAGTGGTTCACCTTTGTCAAATTGGACAAGGCAACGCAAGATAGAGATCCCAATTTCAAGGGAACATATGCTAATATTGATAATTATGTTGTGAGGATGGAGATACTATTGCAAAACTTTGGGAGGGTGATACGAAAGCTTAAGAAAGAAAGAGAGGTGCAGGATAAAGGAAAAGAACCCATGGTCAAGGAAAGACCATCATATCAGCCACATCTAAAGAAATTTTTGTTTTCAAGGAGAAAGAGTATTGTACAAAAGAAGCAGATTGCTCCCACTCCCACTCACTCTAAAGGATCTAGGGTCTCTTCTCCTATGCATCACATGAAATCTGATACACCTATGAGACCACCTTCCCCACAAGTTGTTGAGCTTGAATCACCTCCAAGGAAGTCATCACCAAATAGAATGGAAATAGAACCATCAAGTAGTGTTGCATCTCTCAACCTTGTGCGATTATCCTACTGAATCAGATAATGAATTTATTATTACTACTAAGGAGATGATGTAGTGTATGCTTTCACCCCCAAGGGAGGTAAATCTACAAGTTCAAAGGCTTAGGTTGAGCAAAGTTAGTCTTACTAGAGTCAAAAACACCAATGATGTTAGGGAGAAGGCACGTAATGACTTCATGGATGATGACACTTTTTTCAAGACTTTTGTTTTCTAAGAGTTTTTTTGGAGAGAAAGAAGAGAAGAATATGATGAAAGTGTTAAAATTGAGATGAATAAGAACCTAGAGCTACCAAGGAAGGACATTGAAGATAAAATTATTGCATAGATAAAAGAGAAATAGAAAGAACTAACACCTATAGAGGGCAAGAAACTTCTTAGAGAGTGGGGTGCTACTTTTACCTGAGTGGGATATGGCATTTGCCATAACTTTTGATATAGTGAGGAGACATAATACTCCTTTTTTTTCAACTAAGGAGGAGGAATTAGTATCTTTGCATGGGCCACTTTTAGTCTATAGTGGGACACATTGGCCATTTACGCCCTATACCCAAACACAAGCAAACATGAATTTATAGAGCCAACAATTGATTTGAGAGGTGGGGTAACAATAATGAGAGTGTCTAACACTCTAGCATTATAGGAAAACAAATTAGATGTGAAAGTGGCCTATTTCACTAAGGATATTTTGGAATCATTGTAGGAGGAATGTGATTCAAAGAACAAATGATACAATGACTTGGAGATTGCATATAATAACGATGAGAAAAAAATTGTAGAATAGCAGTTGGAAGATTCAATGTTGAAGGAGCAATTGTAATCATAGCAGCCCACAACTCCAACACAATTCAATGTTCCCCCTCCTTATCAATCTCCTCCATCTCAATTACCACCTCCTACTCATTCTCCTCCCGCAACTTCAACAAAATTGTTTGATACAATATAGATAATGTTCTCATTGCATATCTCACTTCAGGCACACCAACTACAACCACTCCAAAGGAAGTAACCAAGGAGGAATTGATTCAAAAAATGGATGTTTTTGAAGAAGTGTTTGCTTTGTATAATAATAATATTTTTATTTTCAATAATGTTTTGGAACATTGTTTATCCAAAGCAATAAAAAGAGTGGGAAGTGTACACTCTAACAATTCATTGATGAGCACTACTTTTTTCCTTAACACTCCTGAGCATCAACAAAAATAAATAGCTCAGATTCTTTAGTGTCAAATTAGGGAATTTTCTTCTTCCTATTTAGGCCCCTTTGTGCTCTAACTCTATTCCTAACTCATTTTGGCATGGGTTGGTTGATAAGTTTAAGTCCAAGTTAACTAGTTGGAAGGGTGCTCTACTGAGCCAAGCTGGGAAGATTCAATTGATCAAGTCCACCTTTCAAAATCTCCCTTTCTATTCCCTTAGTCTCTTTCAAATTCCTAGGATATTTGTGGATAAAATTTAAAGTATTCAAAAGAATTTTCTATAGTCAAGGGTATATGAGATAAAAAGGTTACATCTAGTTTCATGGGATGATATGTATAGACCTAAGAAGGTTGGTGGTCTTGGAATTTGGAAAATCAAAGAATTTAATATGGCCTTACTTGCCAAGTAATTATGGAATCTCATTTTTGGTAACAATGAATGGGCTTATATTTTTTCAAGTAAATATCTCAGGGGAGTGGATCGTATTAGGGACCTCCTTGCTTTTGGCTTTACTCCTCCTTTTGGGTTGGTCCTCTAGAAATTTATGGTGATATCAAAACACATTATTTCTAAGGGCTTGAGGTGGAAATTGGGGAATGGTATAAGGATTCTATTTTGGGATGATTGGTCATTTGGGAGTGGACCGCTAAAAGATGATCCTTGGGCTCTTCCTTGGATGGATCTTTGTGTTTGGAATTTTGGCAGATTTTTTGCTGATTATATTAGTGATGGTATATGGAAAAGGCTATATGATATCAGTCCTAGTTTGGAGATTCTTTCCAAAGCCTTGTCCTTTGTTCATAGTCCTTGTTTTTCCCCATTGGATAAGGTTGTGTGGATGTTTTCTTCTAATGGTAAATTCTCTCTCTTCAGCCTTTACCCTACAAGTTTCCTTCATTGTCCTACCCCTTTCTAGGATTCTCTTTGGAGACTTAAGCTGATTCCAAAAGTGAATATTTTCTTTTGGTTATTTTTCCAAAATAAGGTGCTAACGATTGAAAATCTTGTGAGAAGTGGCTTCATGTTTCCTAACCAATGTTTTTTATGTGAAGAGGATGTGGAGGATTATGGTCACCTTTTGATTGGTTGTAGGTATGTACATGATGTCTAGGATTTTTTGCTTTCCCTTTGGAGTTTGATATGGGTTTTCTCGTCTTCTATTTGTGACTTATGGACTTTTCGAAGAGGGGCACCAACCACACCAAGGCTCCAAGTCATGAAGAGATGAGAGCGGAGGGATACCCTAATCTACCTCAAGTTGGATAGGAGTTCTTAGGTCATGAATACAAAATGGAGAGAACTCTCAAGTGCTTTTGTCACTCTACTAACCTGTGAGGTTTGATGAGGCGAAATGAGCTTATTTTTGGAACCCAAACTATACCTCAAACAATTCTCTACCTAGGGACAATAACGCGAGTCAAGGATGACAGCATGGCATGCTAGTGTCTCTCTAGGGTGCTAACATTTGTATGGCCAAAAAGTGTAAAGTACAATGAGAGTCACAAAAAAAATTCTAACTACTTAGTGGTTGAAGTTTAGAATACTAACTGGAATGATAATAAACATAATAAATAAGATAACTAGAAAAATGATATAGAAGGTGATGAAGATTAACTCATGAAAACTCTAGTTTTCCAACAAGATCCACATGAACACATACCTACACAGCCAAGGGAGGAAAAATGTTGGGGCTATCTAGGGGTTTTCCTTATTCAAACTCCTGCTTTGGTGTTTCCACCTCCACATATGGCCAAGAAAGCCACGAGATAGAAAATATGATAAAGAGAATGATAGAAAGGATACCAAACAATACAATAACACTACGCTATGTAAATCAACAAAGAATATAACCTTCTCAATCAAGGTGCCCTCAAGCATGTAGAGGAGGATAAAAGCTTGGTAATTTATACATTACAACAAAAATGAAGAAGTAGTCCCTCAAGACACCAACTTGCAATTCCAATGGTGGCAAAAGTGCAACAAGATAGAGAAGATCTGTATGAACTCAACTACTGTATAGAAGATGGATTGAATTGCTCAAGAAAATGCTAAAGAGATGAAGTGTCAGTGAAACAAATCCATTTGAAGATGAAAAGGGAGGGAAAGAGCCATTTTTAGGTTGACTGGAAGTTGTAGAGGTGTTATGCTTCATCGCCAATGGAGAATGTAACATCACTGTTGATTGCAAAGGTAGGAATCTATCAGGGATGGAAGCACATCATGTGTGCATCTCCAATAGAAATTCCTCCACTAAAACAAAGGATACGTGCGAAGTGGATGCATTGTAGATAGATGATGTGGAATTTCTTAGTCAGGTTTGATTTTCTAAGGTGGAGGGATATAAAAGGTGAATTTGTGAGAGGGGTGAAAATTCACTCCTATACATTTTTCCCCAACTTTAGTGAGCATGATTTCTAGTGAATGTTTGATAAAGTAGATTGAAGTTCAGAAATGTATACCTAAAATATCAAGGAAGTAGACTGTAATCTGGAAAACTCAAAAGCATAGATACTCTCCTAAGGAGAATTGAAGAAAGGACTCCATAGGTCCTCAGAACTATGGATTTGTTGAAAGTGCACCAAGGGCCTACAGACCAATGATGGACAAATCCTGCAGGATGCAAGTGCTTCAAAAATCCTCAGACTTGCAAAGAAGGAACCCCCCCAAGTACTCTCTCCTAAAGGAAGCCTGATGTAGAGGACTCCACAGAGTAGGACTCGAAAGTAGGTTCACATGTACACCTACAAAGCAACATGTTAATCCATAGATAAGACATGTTAGAAAACAAAAAGCAGCCACAAAAGAAGACAAGCAAGTAGATAGTAATGCAAAAAATTAAAAATTGAAGGAGAATCTTTCAAAGGGGTCCCTCAAGAACCCTTCAAAAGAAAAGGGTTCCACTCAATGGACACACATTTTGAAAGTGCAAGAGTATTTTTTTGCAAATCAATTCAACATAAAGGAATCCTTTTGAAAGATGTTCAATTCATCAAGGAATTTGAAATGAAGAAGGTTCCATCACAAGGGGAAGGTTAAACTTCACTCACAGGAGAAGGTGCTCCCTTCTTAGAAGAAATTTGTTCAAATTAATTATTTATGAACCCATGATGAATGAAGAATATTCTGCTACGGGTCCTTGTTGAGGAATGCATTTTTTGGAAAATATTTTGAAGGGAATTTTTAGGAAAGATTCATTGGCCACCAAATGCATTTTTTAAAAATCAAATTTGACATGATAGCCTCCCCTTAGGATGGTTCGTGCTGAACACTAGGCACGTAACATCCTAAGGAGAGAAAAAAAAGAATGAAAAAGCGATGTTGTGGCCCATGGAACATAACAAGATGTAACCATGGTAATTTTGTTGCACACATGAGGGACAATAGATGAGCTCCACAACATCACAAAGCAAGGATGAAATATAAGAGAGCAAGCATGCAATAAAACAAACAATAGCATTGCAAACAAGGGACAAAGGGGTGATCTGATATTTTGAGGTTAGAGCTGCTCATAAATATAGATAAGTGTAATAATGTATATAAATGAATTGTCATCAACCCCCTACTATATCAAACCATATGAATAATGTACGAGAAGACAAAATGAAAATAAATAATTGGGTCAACATGGAAGCGAAGCCTAAATTCCCCCAACACTTTGCATTTTCCCCAATTGTCAAAAATCAATACACATAATAGAGGAAGATTTATGAAACATAAAAACTCCTATATCTAGGCACCTACAAGGGTGAAAAGGGTCATCCAGGAACATATAACACAAGAATGAGGGAAGAAAAACACACACAAAAACAATCTACACCATAGATAAGGAAGAGGTACCCCCCTAGTCCTCATCAACCAAGAGGTCATCGACATCCCAATCTAGATCATTATAATTGGAAGGGTGGAATATCAAGGGGGAACCCTCCAACCCCCCCGCAACAAGAGCCAATGAATAAGGCCACTTAAGGTTTTCTCCACTTAGTTCTTGTGGGGTGAAGAGTGACTTTGCAAAAATCACAGATAAGGTTGGGACCTCATCCACTAAATTAAACATGCACTTCATAGGAGTTCCAAGTGTGAACTCAACAAATGAGGGAGGCAACACCCAAGATTCACTGCTAGGCTCACTGAGTGACTCGGGAGTAGTGAAAAACTTCAGGGACATTGAGACTTCCTCTATAACCAGGACAACACATGCTAATGCAGAACCACCATCCACAAAAGGTGAACCCCTCTTTCAACCCCAATTACTAGTGTGGCAATCCTCCATCTTCTGTTTCATTATAGGATGTGATATACCTATAGACGAGGTCGAAGGCATAGAGGAAGAGGAGAGAACCATGGCAGACACCACTGAGGTATTCGACATGTCCATGGGCTTTGAAAATGATGAGATGTTCAAGAGGAACATCAAAAGGGGCGGCTCTATCTATGGAGTAATAAAGACCTACACCCTTTTTGGGTTAGGTATGTTTAGGTTTGTAGTAGGATCTAGAAGTAGCACTAAAGATAAAGGAATTGAAGCAGAGGGGATGGGAGAGGAAGACATAGTAGAAGGGAGGAAGACATAGCAGAAGCTGCCAAAGTAGAAACTATTGACTCCCCCTCCTTCCTCTATAGGGAAGCCTACTCAACAACTAGAGCCCTTCGCCAACATTTTTGCTCATGTGAAAGGTCGTTCCTATGACTCTAGGAGCTAGAGGGTGGAAGCTGAGATGGAATAGAGAACTCTTGTTCAACCATCAGAGAATTCATCACAACCATTTCTAGTAGAGGGAGAGACTCCTAGATGGGAATAGGAGGGAGAGGTTAAGAGGAGGTTGGAACAAAAATGGGGGGAGTCAGCTCTAATGTCTCAACAATGGGCCTCTTCCCATTCACTACCTTATGGTCAGGAGTAGTAGAAGGCTGTGGAGGCCAATATATAGAGGAATCCCTACATGGACCCTTCCCCTTACCATACTGAATAGGTTGAGGCACCATGGGTAAGATGGGAAGTTCAAACATCAGATGCTTGGGATTTTTCCAAGTAGTCAACATTAGCTTCTCCAATAAATTCCTAGGAGTAGAAGATAATGGTGTCATAATAAGGTGAGAGGAAGTGATAGGTAGAACAATATAAGAGGAGGAAGAATAACATTGAGTGTGCTTCTCTTCCTCCTTTCTCTGAGCCAAGGTGGCATCAATGTCAGCCTTCAGGAAAGCCCTATGAAAGATGACATAGGGAGAAGGAGGTTATATCACTTTAGGTGTTATACCCACACTCTTGTAGTTCACATAGGTTTGGTACAAGAGATCCATCCTAGGAGGAATCAAACCTATGAGGGCAGGTGAAAAATGATCCAATGAGTAGCCACCACAGGCAACCAATGGTTTATAGTTGGTGTCATGGACTACATGCATTGTACCCTCATAGATTAATTTCATACATTTATGCACCACCGAGGGAACTGCATTCATAGCAACAAACTATGGGATACCTAGTTTCACCCTACAAAGTTTAGACCCCAAGATTATGTTAAAGAGTAAATTTATAGATTTAGGTGCAACTAGAATTGACAAGGTGATGCAGCTGATGGGAGGTACAAAAATCCCATCGTGTGTGTAGATGGTACTCCTAGATTCATCATACCCATCACTATGTAAGAAATTAGTCAGCATAATCTCCTTAGTGATGGCATTCACCCAACACATGGGGTCAACAAGAACACCTATTACAGTGTTTCTATTGATTTGTGTGAGGATGTATAAGGGTGATGGTTCTTTGTTATAATTCATCAGCAAGTCTTGCGAGGTGAAAGTTATGCCAAGGAATACATTGGTAGGTTGTAAAAATGGGATGGGAATATGTAAAAAAGGAGGCCATCACGTATAATAGACAAAACTTTCATAGAGCCCCCAAGGGTTTGCAATTATATAGTCACCCAGCTAAGGTTTCATTCTACAATACCTATGGAACCTTCCAACCATGCCACTAGGGTAGGTTGGGTTGCAAGGATAGATACCTCATAACAATCACACCCACAATACTCCTAGGATATGAGAAAAGCATCTTTCAGTACTGCTAAATGAAACCAAAATGGTTCACATCGGGTTATCCAAAATAGAGAAGAGGGGGACCAACCAAACCAAGGCTCCAAGTCATGAAGAGTCAAGAGTGGAGGGATACCCTAATCTACCTCAAGTTGGATAGGAGTTCTTATGTCAAGGAGAGAGAATGGAGAGCACTCTCAAGTGCTTTTGTCACTCTACTAGCCTAGGAGGTTTGATGAGGCTAAATGAGTAGGTTTTTGGAACCTAAGTTGTACCTCAAATAGCTCTCTACCCTAGGACAATAGAATGATTCAAGGACGACAGTGCGGTGTGTTGGCATCTCATTAGGGCACTGACAACCGTATGGATAGACAGTGTAAAGTATAGTGAGAGTCACAAAAATCCTACTAACTACCTAGTGGTTGCAGTTTAGAATACTAACTAGAATCATAATAAAAAAAATAAACAAGATAACTAGAAAAATGATTGTTACCTATTTTACCTTGTAGGTTAAAATAGTGCATTAAATGGGTCAATAGGTCAAACATCCTAGGTTTTACAAGGACTTCATGTGAAAATATTTATCAAAAAGGGAAAATGAGATATTAAAGGTCTTCCTTATTACTAAGTTTGAAAGCATATTTTAAAGAAAGTATCCTTTCAAATATTATCATAGTGTAAATGATAATATTAATGGTTAAATATTCAAGTCAAAGGGATTTTATTTCATGACAAAAAAATTGGAAAATCATTCTAATTCTTTCACTACGATTTGCATTCTTCATGAAGTGAATAGGAAAGTCACCAAATGTATGAGCTCTTTTGAAGCATAAGTGGTAGTTTATATGTTAACAGTATGAGGAGGATTACAATGTTTGGTAATGAAGTGAAAAGATCCCAATTTAAGTTCTTGATGCCAAAGCTTGAACATTTGAGTTATGTATAATTTAATATTTATATGCTTTCCTAGCTTTGGAGGTCAAGAAGTTAATGGTAAAAAACACAAAGAGGGATCCAAATCATGGTGATGTCATCAACATGGTAAAGAGAAATCCCTAGATTATTGAACTTCAAAGATAGAAGGGGCAGTGACCTTTTACTATATTCAAACTCTATTGTCTATGCATTGGAAGGCAGTAGGTTGTTTGGAGTTGTATTGTCAAAGCTTAATGAGTAGATTGTTTTTGGAGAGTTAGGCTTGATAGATGATGGTTTTCCTTGTATGATAGTGTTAGCATTCAAAGCAATATTTTCACAAGTTATTTGATGCAACTTAGGTCTAAATCACAGATTTTTTATGTATCCAAACAAATGGGAAATGAATGACTTGATGGCAATGCCATGAACAAATGTAAAAGGAGTAGCAATCCATGTTGCAATATGAGGATAGTCAATTAAGAGATCAGGCACCATGAGCAAAGTTTTTTCAAAGTGATCAAGACATCCAAAGATGACAAATGGTTTGCTAGAAGAGAAGTGATTACTATTTTATTTTCATTGATTACAATTCCAATTGTGCTCATGTTTTATGCCCTGTGTGTGGAATCATATTTTTGAAATGATAAAAGTGATGCAAGTTGCTAACTTGAGGAGTTTTCCAAAGGGTAATTAATTGTTTTGAAAGGAAGTTTGCAAAGGCTTAATCTCAGGTTCATTTTTCCTTATCAAAGCAACATTTCTAAATCAAAAATATTGAGTAGATTGCCTAATATTCAGAGGTTTTGGTAGTGATTTTTAACAAGAACAAATTCAGATTTCAAAATGGAAAAACATCAGTTTTTCTACAACAACAAAGGAGGGCAACCAAGTTTGAAAGTTAGGAGTTTCCTTCAACCTAGAAGTTGTTTTTGTGGAGTTTGTAGTAGTTAGGGTCATCAATTAGTATCAATCAAGCTATATGATTGATTTTCATTTCCAAATCAATCAAAGGATAACTTTAGAATTAAATTTTCTTTATAAAGGCATCGATAGGCCTTTCTTTTTTTAGTTCTATATTTCTTTTCATGCTTACAACAAAAAATATTATCTTATAACTCATTTTTTGAGACTCATTGTAAAACCTTCCTTTTGATTAAATGGATAATGACAATAATTCCTTCTCATTTTGATTTTGTATCTAATGGAAAATGGATTGGTAGATGATTATTTATGATTTGAGTTTCCAGTCCTTTTTATCCCTTTTCAAGTAATGTTTTGGCAAAGGATGCATGTTTAAGTGCAGGTTATATCTTGTGTGTCCATTTTAGAAGATTGTAGTTGTGAAACTTGCCTTTCCTTCATGCAATAAGTTGAAACAAACACTTTCATATGAAATATTTATGTGCTTCGTGTTTGATTTGACTTGTGAACAAGTCAAAACTTTGTTGAGTCATATTTTGATATGGTTGCAATAGTACACATAAAGATTTTGGTGTATCACCTCCTAGGGTTAGTTTTTAGTTTCAAGAAAATCCTTCTATCCCTTTTCCATATCGATTTGGTAGTTTTAGGAGGTTCACCAAGGGAACCAACCCACTTTGGAGATTTATCTTGGTTATAAGCCACCCATAGCTTGAGGATGTTTCCATATTACACAGGATGGTTGAGTGCAACTCAACTAGGGTGCAATCCTAAGTGATAACAATAATATAGATGGTGACGAAGATGAAAGTGATGAAGATTATCTTACAAAGAATCCAGATCACCAACAAGATCCACACGAACACGTACTTACACATAGCCAAGGGAGGAAAAATATGATAAAGAGAAAAATAGAATGGATACCGAATAATACAATAACACTATGCTACATAAATCAAAAAATAATATCACCTTCTCAATCGAGGTGCCCTGAAGCATGTAGAGGAGGATTCATGCTTGGTAAGGTCTACGCTACCACAACAATGAAGAAGTAGTCCCTCGGGACACTATGTTGCAATTCCAATGGGGGAAAAAGTGTAACAAGACAAAGAGAAGATTCATATGAACTCAACTAGTGTATAGAAGATGTATTGAACTGATCAACAAAATGATAAAGAGATGAAGTGCTAGTGAAACAAATCCATTTGAAGATGAAAGAGAGGGAATGATCCATTCTTGGGTTGACTAGAAGGTGCAGACGAATTACACTTCATTTCCAATGGAGAACGTAACATCTCTATGGATTCCAAAGGCAGGAATTTATTATGGATGGTAGCACACCACATAGAAATCTACTCATCGTGTGCTCGTTCCCAATAGAAATTCCCCCATTGACACAAAGGACAACCTCCAAGTGGATGGATTACAGATAGGTGATGTGGAATTTCTTAGTCGGGTTTTATTTTCTAATGTGGAGGGATGTAAAATAGGAATTTGCGAGGGGGGTGTAAATTCACTCCTATATAGGACTCAATGGAAGGCTTGTTCTTCTAATCCAACTTTTATCTTCCTTTGGTCTATTATTCTTCCTCATCTTTCATGGGGAATCTAGTTGGAAAGAAACAACCAAATTTTTAGAGATTTTGCTCTCCCTTCTTTCAAGCTAGCTCATAAGATTTGTGTTGCAATTAAACAAAATTTCTTGATGGAGATATATTTTTAGGCTAGTCCTAAGCTTGTCGATTCTTAGGGCGATGGTGATGTTCAAAATTGGAAGCTGCCCTATGAATTTCCTTTCCATTGACCAAAGGCAAGGCTTCTAGGATTGATGTTGTGTGGAAGGCTCCTCATGTTGGCTAGGTGCAAGTTAACTTTGATGGAGGTACTAAAGGTAATTTGGGTCCTATTGGTTGTGAGGGAGTGTTGATAGATTCTAATGGTAGATTTATTTCCATGGTGGCACTCCCTTTGGGGACCCAAAAAAACCACTTTAGGAAAGATTTTGCAACCTATCATGGTCTTAAGTTGGCTCAATCTAGAGGTTATAAGAAGATCTCGATTGAGGGTGATTCCCTTAATATAATCAATAGCCTAAAGAAGGTCTCTCCCCCCTCATGGATGGTCAAATAACTTATCATTTATGCCTTAGATATCTTTGGTTTTTTCAATCAATATTTTATTTCCCATGTCTATAGAGAGGGAAATATTTTAGCTATTTTTTTCTAACTATGGTGTGAATGATTATATGGTATGGGAAGAACACGATCCCCTCCCCATCGAAGCTTGTTCAATTCTTCATCATGATTCAAAAGGGGGATGAGGTGGGGGTTCCTTCTATTATGGGGATTTATCACATGTGTTTCTTTTTGTTGTATTTCCTACCAAGGTGTAATGTTTCCAAAGGAAAGGCTATGCAGTTATTGATGGGACTAAGGATTGAAAGACTAGACATTCAAGGTTAATTATTTCCTTCTGTCACCTTGTCTTTTCCACACATATTATGGGTAATTGGAAAGCAAAGGCCTTCTTGAGATTTCTTTGTATTCTCTAGAAGAGTTTCATTTTGTTGTGGTGCTTGTCTATTGCAATGATGGGGGGTGAATGAAATTGTGTTGAGCATATCTCTTGTGATACTGTTAAAAGCAACAAGAAGGTTTGGGATTTGTCAGAGGTAGGGGGAGTGACTCCCTATATGAAGAAACTAGATGGTCATGATATTAATATTTCTTAGTGGTTCCTCAAAGGTTGGAAGAATAGAGTTTTGAAGATTGGTGGAAAGGAGTTCAACATTATCAAGGATCTTAATGCTGAAATCATTGGTTTGTCCACTGATGGTAGAAAAATTTATAGAGATAAAAATTAGTCCATGGAAGCCCTTGAAACTTCTTCAAGGATGATGAGAGGAGGAAGTTAGAGTGGGCTAAATGTGGGGATATTATTGCTCCTCTATCAAGGCTATATGGGGATATGTTGTGCATGAAATTATTAGGTATTTCATCATCGATGGATGTTTCTCTATTTTATCTAGGTATCACTTTGTCTTAATCCTTTGACATAGAAAGAACGTGTATTTTCACTTTTATTTTTTAGTGTCTTTGGAAAATGGTATTACAGATCATAAGCGTAATCCCAAGAACCTTGTTCTTCATTAGGGTTTAATCCTCTTAATTTTTGAGTTTGTTAAGTCTTTTATCATCCCTGATCAACCAAAAATATCAAAAGGTGGGAAGAAGAAGAAAGATTCTAAGTATGATACGAGGTTTGAGGATGGGTTAGATGATGATGATTATGTCCCTATTTCAAAGGATTCCATAGAAGTCTATTTAGAATCTTCGTCCACCTTTGAGGGAAAGAGAAGAAAGAAGGGGAATCCCCCTAAAACCTCTAGTGTTAATGAGTATGATATGGGAAATGAGGAGGAGGAATGTACTTGTGATATTCAGAATATTAAAGTTGTGAAGGCAACAGGAGATAAGAACTTGAAGGGTTTCATCCTAGGGAAAGCGAGTAAGAATGACATTGGTTCAAGGAACAAGTTGGAGGTTCCCCCTATTACTAGTTTGAAAAGGAAGAAGGAGCTAATGAAAGGGAATCTTATTAAGAAATCTAACAAGAAAGAGGGGCAAGATCATGAGGAGAGTACTTTGTCACCTAATGCTAGTTATTCATAGGTTGCTTAGGTACAAATGATGGACTAGGATTTGGTTAAAGATGATTTTGGTAGTCACATCCCTAAGGTGATCATTCACAATGTGTCTATTCCTGGTCAAAAAGGGAAGGAGGCCCTTGATAAAGACAATATTAGTAGTGACTCTCAGGAGGAGTGTTCATTCGATAGGGATGGTTTCAATTTCAAGAGGGAACATTTTCCTAATTTTCTTGGCATGGCGAAATAGGGTTCCTTAACCCTGTTTAAGCTCTTTAAGTGGGTCTTTCATGAAATGAATTTACCAATGTCAGGGTTAGAGTGATGGTTAACAATTTTGAAGGGCCTTCTACCTCAAGGGTTCCTAATATTCAGGTTTAGGTGAACAAGGTCCAGGGAAAGGTTAGTTAGCTTCTTGAGACTTTGAAAATGATTGTTGATGAGATGGTGAAAATGAAAAAAATCTCTTGAGCTAATAATTGTTGCTCTTGAAGAGAAAATGGATCATGTTTATCAAAATTTGGAGAAGGTTATTAAGGTGAGCAAGCATGCTATGTGTAATGAAGCTGAAGGTTTATGTCTTTTGAACAAGAAAGCCATGAAGTGGTTGGGGGATGACTTTGTTGTGAAAGATTGTATGGTTGGAGTTGGTGATCTTCCAAGAGTCCAACAAAAAGTGGCATGTGAGATGAGTCCTTCTACTAGAACCTGAAATAAAACTAAGATGAATGTTATTGCTATAATTCCTATGGAAGAGGTTGTTGAAATTGTGAATGTGCATAAAAAGATCATTGATAATGATTTGGAAGCAACTGACATCCTGAAGAATTTCTAGTTGTGTGTTGTTTTATGTGCCACTTTCTGGCTATTGTTTTGATGGTTTTAGGATTCTTTTTTGTTTATTGCTTTTTTTTTAATTATTTTTTGAAGTAGCATTTCATTTTGTTAAGGGTTTCAAGGTTCCTTCAAAACCTATTTTACCTATAATAAAAAACTATTCATTGATGTTTCAATCAATAAGTATGTTGGAGAGGGATAGACTCATCGCTCTCCCTTTGATGTAGACATGTGTACCTAGGATAAGTGTTTTGAAGAATATGGTTATTGGGTCCACCCATGATCAAAATAACCACCACAAATAGCTCCAACTTTTAAAATGGTGAAGGATATCATTGATTACCAAGGATTGGTAGTACCCTTTGAGAAAATGATTAAATAACTATTGTAAAACTTTGATGAGAGTGATCTTGGCCTCTTGCTAGACATTCTCAATAGTGAAGGAGGTTTTAATACCTATGAGTAGTGGAGAGGTCACATGGATGCAGTCATCAATACTGGGGCTATCCTAATTTGTGAAAAGGGAGATGTGAATATGATTATTTTAAAATATAGTATGAACAAGTTGTCAAATACCACCAACCTTTTGGAGGAATTTGAAAGAAGATGCCACATAGATAATGGTAAAATATGGTCCTTATAGAACTAAGCTTCACAAATTTATGGCCTTCAATTGGCCTAAAAAGGAGGACTATACATCATGAGATGATAGGTATAATAATATTATAGACTTGTAATCCTTTCCAATAGTAATATGACAAGATTTTGGTCTACTTGGCATCTCCAATAGTCTACAAAGCTTTCAAGAGGAATCAATAGGTATTTTTTCATTTTGTACACATGAAGTTTTTTCTTTACATGCTAGCTGAATTCCTATAGGCAACCTTCAAAGATAAATGAAGAAAGGAGCAGAAAAATATCTCGAAGGGAAAAATAATGTCAAATGTAAATATAATGGTAAATATAATTGTGATTGTCTAATGAAAATATGACAAGTGTACATTGGCCCAAAGCTTGTTTTTCTCCCTTGTTTCTATAAAAGGAAAATCAAAGCTAATTATACAAGTTGTTGATTGATCTCCAAAATCAATTTTGTAATAAATAGTATAGAGAATATAATTTGATTTTGTATCTAGGATTTTGAGTCTATACTTTCTACAATTTTTATGTTGTATAACAATTCTAGTATCTAAGTACAAGAATGGCATAATTCTCAAGCCACTTCTCTCCTTGGGTATTCTTTATATGAGTTATCAATGGAAATGATCAAAGGTCTTTTCAATGATCTTCATTGTTTTCCATTAAATGTATTTTTTTATCTTTGTTCTAGTTCAAGGAATTAGTTAAATCGCTTTGATATAATCATAGATTTATCTATCTTGAGTACGAGGATATGATAATAAGTTTTGGTTTTGGATATTTGAGTATGATATTGTAATGTAGTGTTGTAGTAGCTCTATGATGCTAAGTTTTGAGATATTATTTATTATGGTTTATGTTGAATTGAACTCCATACTCTAGGTTAAGGCATTGTTATAGGATCTATACTTACATTTCATATTAATTATCTCTCACAAACACTGCATTCAAAATCATTAAATCTTTGATTTCCTATTGAAATGTATGTCAAGTTGAGGTCAACCATGCTTTGCTTCTTATGAAACAATTAATGTGTATAGAATTTTCTAGATCTTTACATTCATTGAATTATCAATCAATTATGTTAGATATTATCTATTATTTACAATATATAAGGTTAATTGGCATCAATGATCTTATTTACATCATGTGGGATCAACCTCTTAGGTTTTGCAAAGCCCAAAGTGAAGAAGGAAAGTTAATATAGCTTTCACTTGATCACTAGCCAATCCCTCCAATTATCTAACCATTGGAAGATGGAAATTCTATAGGATATTTGATAGATCAGTCTATTGAAAGGTGCAAGACAACTGAGAGGGGGTGAATCAGTTATCACCAAATGAAAACTCAAATCTTCAAACACTTATCAATTTCTTATCCACTTAATTCTATTATTAAGTCTAAACATGAAATGCAAATAAAAGAAAGCAATATCAATACAAGAAACACCAGAATTATGTGGAAAACCCTATGAGGGAAAAACCAGGGTGAGGATTAACTCACAATATAAAGTAATGGAAAAAAATGAGTACAAGAGGCTCACTACCAAGGGCTCACTACCCAGATACAAAGGCTCACTACCTATAGAAAGGACTCAGTGTCCAACAAGGAGGCTTACTTCCTATAGATACAAAAGATAACAAAAGGATCCACCACAATAGATTACACACATCTGCAACCTTGATTAGAAGAATTGTAGACACCGTTAGTTCACTACTTTTAGGAGTCTAACACATTAAAGTATTGCTGCCTCAATTCACTATTTCACACTTTGCTTTTGACACTTGTGTCATACTTTAATTTTCATTTGCAACATCTCAACTTGTATTTATACCCTCTTCAACCTTAGAAACTTTTTCCAAGGTCAGCTACACAAGCTTCATTTCATAAATTCAAATTAGGTCGGCAACTCAACATTCCCATGAGGAATGGGAGTGGACCAATCCTACACTTAACCAAGACCCAAATCAACATTTTGGATCACACAAAATTCCTCAATTAATTCTTAATCCTTTGTATAAAGTATAAACACCAGGTTGGACAAACCTAATGAAAACACAAATAAACTTTGAAGTATATTCTTCCCAACAAGAAGATAACATGCGAATGATAAAACACGCTTCACCACACACCATAACACATCTTGGAAACCTTCAGATTCATCTACATCTGCTACAACAAACTTCATACTCAGAACACTATTCACCAATCTATCCAGACTGCACAAAAACACGCAAGAACTTTGGAACTCACCTTCTGGAGCACCAAACCACAAATTTTTTTTCTAGAGCATAGATAACACCTTTACAAGGCATCTTCTAGATCCACAAGATCTGAAGCAAACCCATGGAGGACTACAGAGCAGAAACATTTCTCCTAGTCCATAGACAAACAACTCTACCAATCGGCTCACACACCGATGAATAGAAATTTCACTCTTCAACAAACCAGAAGCTACAAACTAGGATATATCACCAACAGATATCCATAAAAAAAACTTCAAATCTGCACAAGCATAGGATCATTAAAGAAGAAATGTAGAACACAAATCAAAGCACATTCTAAACACACAAAAACACTGACTTCTATATTTATTAATTCTCTCAAAAGCACTTGGTAACCCATAAAACCAAAACACCTGTAATCACTATAAAGATAGCTCCATGTACTCACAACATCTCTAAAGCATCTAAACTATACATGCACAATATGTAACATCTTGTACTGTGTTGACATTAATGAAAACATTAATGACAACACCACCACTCATATTCATACTTGCAACAATCTCCCCTTTTTCATTGATGGCAACACATGATATGAAAAATAATCAAAGACAACATCCATTTCATTCCAACACTTTCTTTTATTTTTAGATTAGACAACCTACACAACATTCTTGCACTCTCAATATTTCTAGAAAAATACCTTCTCTTCCTCTTTTATTATTTTTCACATGACTCTCTCTCCCCCTTTGACATCAATGGAACAGACCAAAATCTCTGATCACTCCCCCTTAAGAGTGTACCCATTTCATACTACAACAATGAAACTTTCTACTCCCCCTATGGAGTAGACCTAATCGTTAGTCCAGACAAATGAAGAATTTGTAGATTAAATAGATTGATGCACCTCAATGTGCACCTAGTTAGAATAAGTAGGGCCAATGACCCGCTAAATTCTCCCTGAGATATTCAAAAGTATCCTTTGGAAGGGCCTTGGTAAAGATATTTGCAACTTGATCTTTTGTAGGCATATAATCTAACCTAACTTCATTCTCCAACACCTTTTCTCTCAAGAAATGATATCTGATAGATATGTGTTTTGTTCTTGAATGCATTACTAGATTCTTTTAAATTTTTATAGCACTTGTATTTTCATAGAAGATAGGTATATTCTTATAAAATATTACCCCTATATCCTTCAAAGTTTTCTTCATCCATAACACCTGTGTGCAGTAGGATGCTACTGCAATATACTCAACTTTAGCAGTGGATAAAGAAACTAAATCACGTTTCTTGCTAAGTGATGAAACCAATCTTCCACCAAGAAAGAATGCACCTTCACTAGTACTCTTTTGGCTATCCACACAACCAGCCCAATCTACATTAGTGAAAGCACACAAGGTAAAGTTAGTATCCTTAGAATACCACAATCCATAACTTGGAGTGCCTTTAAGATATCTAAATATCCTCTTCACAACTATAACATGTGGTTCTTTTAGTTATGATTGAAATCTAGAAACTAAACATACTTCATGCATGATATCCGGTCTAGTAGTAGTAAGATATAGTAGTCCACCAATCATAGCTTTGTACTTTCTTTGATCACCTTTAGCAGATTCATCATTTTTACTCAGCTTACATCTAGTCACCATAGGAGTACTAACCAGTTTGGAGTCATCCATTCCAAACTTCTTCAACAACTCTTTGACATATTTCAATTGCAAAATGAATATCCCCTTATCAGTTTGATTCACTTGAAGACCAAGAAAGAAATTTAACTCATCAATCATGGACATTTCAAAAAAAAATTGCATCGTCTCTACAAACCTCTTACACTTACCTTCATTTCCTCTAAAGATGATATCATCAATATGCACAACTACTATCAACATTTATTTTCCTTCCACCTTGAAGTAGAGATTGTTATCTATAGAGCCCTTATTAAACTTTTATTTTGTTAGATATCTATCCAATCTTGCATACCATGCTCTAGGAGCTTGTTTTAGTCCATACAATGACTTTTTCAACTTGTAAACCATATCCAGTTTATCTGATAATTGAAATCCTTTTGGTTGTTCCATATACACCTCTTCTTCCAATTCTCCATTTAGGAATGCATACTTGACATCCATCTGATATACCTTGAAATCCTTGTGGGCAGAAAAAGC